>JAASFL010000143.1:0-32465 GCA_023333735.1 Globisporangium takayamanum
ATGCCGCAACAACGACGAGACTGTCGTGCGCGAACTGCTCACACAGCATCCAGAACTGCTCGACGCACGTGGCGACCCGAACGCGCCAGGCATCACGGGCCTTGACAAAGGTGACACGCCACTCATTGCAGCGTGTCGGTATAACCACCTCACACTCGTGACGATACTGCTAGATCTTGGCGCGAACGTGAACGGCACCGACTCGACAGGCTTCACACCGCTCCATTTCGCGGCTCGGAGTCTCCACGGCAACATTGTCGCGGAGTTGCTACAGCACTCGGCAAGTGTCCACACAGTCGCACCAAACGGCATGACTGCACTACATGCGGCAGTGGCTCTGAACGGCGAACACATCATACAGTCGCTGCTGACGCACGGCGCGAACATTGATGCAGCGACCAAGACTGGCTGGACTGCGCTTCACTATGCAGCGTACTCTGGATACACTGGCGTCGTGCTCAAGCTGCTCAAGCACGGTGTGCACATGGATGCGACGACAGTGGACGGCTGGACTGCGCTCCACTTGGCGACTCAAGAGGGGAACTGCGAGATCGTGACGGAGCTGCTCAAGCATGGTGCGAATGTCGACGCTGGGAACCAACGCGGCTGGACGCCGCTGCACGTCGCAGCGAAGAGCTTCTATCGAGACGTCGTGCAGACGCTCTTGGAAGGTGGAGCGAGCGTGGACGCAGTCGCGCTCGACGGTTCTACTCCGCTTCAGATCGCAGCAGAGTGCGGCCAAGCGTACGCGGTGACGATGCTTCTGGCGCATGGTGCGAGCGTGGATGCTGTCACACATGCTGAAGCAGCGGTAAGACGCCGCTGTACCTGGCCGCGCTTCGTGGCCACACAGACATTGTCGTCAAGCTGCTGCAGCACGGAGCATCCGTGGACGTCGCAGTGCAGATAAACGGCAATACGCCGCTGCACGTTGCGGCGAAGTACGGTCACACTGGTGTCGTGGCCGAGCTGTTGCAGCATGGAGCGAGCGCAGATGCATTGGACGCCAACAGCCGCACGCCGCTCGATCTCGCGCAAGAGAACCACCACGACACCGTCGCGGCACTGTTGTTGTCGACGCACGGAGAAGCAACCGACCCAACAAGCGCTCAGGAGTGAGACGTCGTAGCGTTATGCTCGAAGCGATCCGTCGCGGCTCCAGATTGGTGTGTCAGCATGTGCATGTACAACTGAGAGTTCCCATTCGCGTAGACACTCCAAACTCAGTCGACTATCTTTGTAGGATACCATCCCTTACAGCTGAGTGGTTCCTCGGAGCGTGGCACAGCGTGAACCAAGACGTCGGTGTTCATCGTCGAGCACGCAGCTGCTCGCAGCACCGAAGCG
The DNA here is from genome assembly GCA_023333735.1 of Globisporangium takayamanum. Taxonomy (NCBI): domain Eukaryota; phylum Oomycota; class Peronosporomycetes; order Pythiales; family Pythiaceae; genus Globisporangium; species Globisporangium takayamanum. Next base: position 1,348 of record JAASFL010000143.1, read on the forward strand.
GCGCAGACTTAGCATACTTGCTTGTGTCAGTGTGTCATACAAACAGAAAGAGTGCGAAGAGACGTAAGCGTTAGACTTGAACAAAGTATGTTGACCGGAATGTAGAACACGATCGATAGAGCGTAAAGCGAGGGTCCGGACCGAAGTCCTCATCACTTCACAACACACAAAGCAACAGCATGGACGTGCTGGAAGTACGCGAGCAGCGCCTGCGCGCGCAGCTCTTCGGCACGCACGCCGCAACGAGTGGCTGCATCACAGATAAGGTCGCTGACCTCGATGCTCGTCTTGAGCACCTCTACGGCGCGATTGCAGGCTTCTCCCGCCTCTGCGAAATGTGTACGTCGCGCTCTCTGTTCACTCTCACCTTGCCTCGACAGTGTCGTCACGCGTCCTGGAGCACTGCCGACTGACAAGCGCTCGCATGTGCTGTCTCTCTACGTTTGCACATGCGTCTGCAGACCACGGCGTCCAGAAAGAGCTCGAGATGCAGCCATCGAGCTCATTGGGCGCCACGGCACCACGCGTAGGCGAAGAGATCCAGCGCGCCGTGATCTTGAGCTCCGACGAGCGCATCAACGACGTTGTGCGCGCGCTCCGGCAACTCCAGGAGCTCCAGGGCGTGCTCGCGCAGCTCGAGCAGCTGCGCAGCCGCAACCCTGTGGACGACGCGCAGCTCGCAGCGCTCGAGCGCAGTACCGACGTGCAGACGCAGCGTGCGTTGGCGCTGCACGTGCGCACTGAGCGCTTGCTGGGGATCTACCACGAGATGATATCCTTTCTCTCTTGACTTGTCTGCTCGTGATTCCTACCCGAGTGTCTCGGACTGTGTCTCTAAGACTTCCTTGACCGAGCAAGTGGCTGTGTGTGTGGCTGTTGGACCAGTACATCCAGACACTGTCGGAGAAGTGCGTCGAGTACAGCGCACTGCTGGACCAGCTCGCGTAGCGCGTGTGGGCTTGGTCCCTTTCAATCACGACAACGAAGACAATCCGAAGCAGCAGGAACAGGGAATCAAGACAGCCTCTTCAAGGACATCACTCGATCCAGCACACGTCGAGGACCGCAATCGCGTTGAACACGTCAAGCCGAACATACACAGACAAGCGAGCGGTGCGCGTGGCTATCGCAGACACATCCTCGGAGCATGCACAAGCGATGATCGCAGTGCACTCGTGTAGTAGTGATTCTGTCGTGATTCCATTCGTGACGTGGACCACTTTTCATAACAGCAACAATGCGTTTGCTAATACTATACAAATCGCAAGTCTATTTGATTCAGTGTTATTACGCTTTGATGTCATCAACACAGTCGAGTGTTCAGCATAAAAATGTATCGAACGCTGTTCTTTGTTGTTGCGCGCGTTCCTGATATGCACCTATAGTGGATTTTTTCATACAAAGATCAAGTCAAACCGCAGTGGCTTCATGCAACAGGAACGATACCCAACTGCCTGTGCTCAGGAACAAACGAGCGACTGCTTGCTTGTTCACTCACTCGGAGACGCACTGCGCACCGCACACTGATGTCTCCGCTCGCATCATCCACCCCACCAGAACAAGCACAAGCAGCAGTACCCATGGACCCCCGCACGCGCCAGCGCCGCCGTGTAATCAAGACGCGCGTGCGCCAGGTTCTCGGCGGCGCGCTCGCAGTCGCCGCCATTAGCGCCACTATGGTCGCATTTGCAACGCGCGACGTTGCGTCGTCGTCGCCGCACCGCATGCTCGCAGAGACTGCAGCGAACGCAACGAACGCGAGTGAGAAGGAGGACTCGAGCTGCAAGGACCTCGCGCCGTGGGAGCGCAACGGCGGCATCGTCGTCTACATCTGCGCCTTGCTGTACGTCTTCGTGTCGCTCGCGATCATCTGTGACGACTACTTCGTCACGGCGCTCGAGAAGATCACAGAGAAGCTCGGGCTGTCGAAAGACGTCGCTGGCGCGACGTTCATGGCCGCCGGCTCGTCTGCGCCCGAGCTCTTCGTCTCGCTCGCCGACAACGTCTTCACAAAGCCGCAAGAGAGCTTGGGCATCGGCACGATCGTCGGGTCCGCGATCTTCAACATCCTCGTGATCATCTCGCTCTCAGCGCTGCTCGCGGGTCAGGACCTGGTCCTGGACTGGCGCCCGCTCCTGCGCGACTCGCTTTGGTACAGCTGGGCGATCGTCGTGCTGACGTACTCGGTCTGGGACGGCCACGTCGACGTGTACGAGTCCGCGCTGCTCTTTGGCTCGTACGTGTGCTACTGTCTGTACATGAGCCAGAACGAGCGCATCATCACGCGCTGCTGCAAGCGCCCAGACGACATCGACTTGGACGCGCAGGACGCCACGATCAGTGCAGACGACGTTGTTGCGGTTGAGAAAGCGGCGGTGCTCGCAGTCGCTAGCAGCAGCGCGAGTGCGGCGTCGCAGACGACTGGCCGTCCATGGACGATCGACGTCGAGCGGCGCGAAGAGAACGACGCCGCTGCGACCGATGCGCGGCCGCGCAAGACGAGCGACTCGAGCGTCCAGCTCCGGCGCGCGCACTCGTCGAGCCACACGGGCGACGGCGACTTGCGCGCCAAGTTTGCCGCCCAAGCGTCGAACGTGAACCCGATCTACCAGTCCAAGTACCGCATGTTCCAGTACCACCCGCACCTCTCGCGTCAGCAGACGCAGCACTCGCTCGAAGCCGGTGCTAGTGCTGCTTCAACTGACGCAGCGACCACGGCGCCGCCGCCATTGATCACCGTCCAAGACGTCGGTGCACTCGACGGCGAAGAGGCGCTCGGTCCGTACTTTGCCGAAGTGTTTGATGTCCCCGAGTCGTTTCTTGGGAAGCTCTGGTTCGTCTTCACGTGGCCGATCGTCGTGATCGCGCGCGTGACGATCCCAGACTGCCGGTACCCGCAGTTCTCGGGGACGTGCGGCTTCACCGCGACGTTCCTCGTTGCGATCGTCTGGATCGCGTTCTTGAGCCACTACACGGTCGTCTGGGCCACGAAGTTTGGCTGCATCGCCGGCATTCCGTCGGCGCTCATGGGACTGACGATCATCGCCGCGGGGACGTCAATCCCCGACGCGCTCAGCTCGATCCTCGTCGCGCGCGACGGCCACGGCGACATGGCAGTCTCGAACGCGCTCGGGAGCAACGTCTTTGACATTCTCCTCGGCTTGGGCCTGCCGTTCTTCATCTCGAACCTCGTGTACCACGAACCCGTCGCAGTCGCTGGCGACGACCTCGAGCTCTCGATCTTCATTCTCTTTGGCATTCTCTTCACGCTCGTGATTCTGCTCATTGTCTCGCGCTGGCGACTGCGCAAGACCGTCGGCGGCCTCCTCGCAGCGCTCTACGTCGTCTACGTCATCGTATCGTACTTGCGCGGTCTCGGGATGATCTAGGACTCGACGACGGGCTTGTCACTGACCACTGGCAGGACGTAGGACGTGGGGAAAGCCGAGCCAAAGTGGCGTCGTCAAATGTACTGAGCTGGCCAGTCAGTCTTTGGCGCTGGCAGGCAGAGTGTCGACAGCCAGTGAGCGGCGTCCCAGTGTAGGAGCAATGAGAACAAGACCTGGGACGACGCTGACAAGGCGCATTGATAACTTAGTGACGAGCCTCTCTGCGTAGCGACGCTGTCTCTCTCCCTCCGTTCTCTCTCTCCCTCGCTCTTCTAGTCTGTTGGTACCTCAGAGGTGCACGGCAAAGACGCTCGGGTCGTGCTTGCCTTGGTGCGGGAGCTGCGACCAGCTCCCAAAGTGCGCGACGCTGCTTGGACCGCTGTGTCCCGTCTGAGGTGGCGACGAAGACGGCGACCGCGGCGACGCGACACTTGAGAATGGGAGTCCTGCAGCGGCAGCGTCCTTGATGCCAGTGTCCGCTGTCTTTGTGTCGGCGTCACTCGAGAGGATCAAGTTCGTGCCAATGACCTCGCGCTCCCAGCGCATCGCGAGCAGCAGCACCTCGACGGACCAGTACCGACTGCTGGCGCCATGCGCGGGCACAGCGCCGACAAACGAGCCATTGCAGTGCTCCCCGGCGTCGCCGACGTCTTGCCAGATGCCCCAGCTGAACTTGTCGAGCCAGACCTTGCGGTCCGACATGCCAATGGATGCGAGCGCCGCGGCTTCGTCGCGCGCATGGAGGCGATTCGGGTCGAGGCCGTAGAAGAGCAGGACGTAGCCGTCTGGGATCTGAAAGAGCGTGAGTAGCAGCAGCGACCGCACGAGCACGCACACGTCGGTCTCGTCGTCTGCGTCGCGCTCCGTGGCTTCGTACTCTTGGTAGATCACGACGTTGTGCTCGTCGACGTGCTGCGCCACTTCGCAGTGCATCTTCATGCTGCGCGAGTAAAGCGTCTGGAGCGTCTCGGGCGACGACAGCACTGGCCACGTCCGCGCCGCGATCGCGTGCGTCGACTGGTTCGGGAAGAGCTTCGTGAGCGAGAACTTGAGCAAGTCGTCTTCGACGCGGCGCCGGTCCGTCCAGCCGCAGACCGACCCACCTGTGCTCACGTAGCTCTCGCTCTCAGTGAACGCTGTGATCTTGCTGTAGACGTCGCGACCGATCGCGTAGCACTCGTCGACGCTCAGCGGGTCCGCCATTTGCATTGGGCACCGGGCACGGAGATCAGCGAGGACTCTGGCGCGATGCGCCTCGCGCTGCGACCCAAACAGCTCTTCGACACACACGTGCGGCGGCTCCGAGTCTGCGAGGAGCTGTGCGCGGCACTGGAACTTGACGTGGAGCTCCTGGAGCTCTTTCAAGCGCCGGTGCTCCTCCTTGAGCTCGTCGTGTTCAGCGGCGAGGCGCTGGAGCTGGCGGCGGTAGCCCTGTGTGGAGACGCCAGGGAAGGCGTGGTGAGGGTGCTGCGGTTGCTGGAGCTGCTGCTGGTACGAGTAGTGGTCGTAGTGGTGGTAGAGGTCGTTGTTGGCTGTGAAGTCGGTACTGTACGCACTACTACCGACCGGCGGCGTCACGTGGCTCGCGTGGCGATAGACCACGGTCTCCGGTGCGCTCGTGTGGAACGGCTCGCTCTTGAGCGCGTGCATCTGCGCCTTGTAGCTCTCTTCCAGGGCTGCGACCTCGGCGCGGAGCGTGTCGAGGACGTTCTGTGCGACATCAGCATAGGCAAGAGGCAAGAGGAAGGTGTCAGTGGCTATGTGTGAAGGCATGGTACGAGAGAGAGAGCTAGCTAAGGAGCGCCGACGTACGAGCTTGCGGTAGTAGGACTTTTGGGCGTTCACGCGGTTCTGCTCGCGCCGGCGCTCGAGGTCCTTGTACGGCGCTTTCTTCTTCTTCGGTGCGGCAGTCGCAGCGCCTGCCTTTCCACCGAGCGCCGTCGCGGCAGCACTCGCGTTCGTGGTCGTGGTATGTGTGCGGGGCGGCATGGCCAATAGCGGTGTTCGGAAGCACGTGGGACGAGTTGGGGCTCGTCGACACTGACGAAGTGCGAAGTGAGCTCGTTGCTCGTGTGCGTGGCAAGTGGCAAGTGAGCTCGTGCGGTGGTGACTGAGCGTGAATTCTCAGCGCGTGCGTGCGTTCGACCGACGGACTCGCTTGGGACGACTGACTGACTGAGTCGAGTCGCTTGGTGTGTCGAGGGTGATTACTCGGGCACGAGATGAATTCAAAAGTAAGTCGATCGCGAGCGTGCGGAGGCAGCAAGCGGCGCACACTCAGCAACAGCAACAGCAAGAGAGAAGTGGTTGTCGGGCCTCCATCGTGTGTGTGCGTGCAGCGAGTTGGACGCGCAGTCAGACCAGCCGGCCACGGCGCGGGAGCTCAGCGACGTAGTCCACTTCTGTTTCGGCGCGTATTGCACCTCGCGTCTTACAGGCGCCTCGCAATCAATTTCGGTCTTATCTTTTGTATCGTGATATGTCAGCGCGCGACCGCTTCATGTCTTCCTCTTGACTGTCGAGACCACCTGCGTAGCGTGATACGCACACACGCCATCCGCATGACCTGTCGCTGGTGCACGAAGTTGCGGCGTTTGCTGGTGGCCAGCTGGGCGGGATGGCATTCATGATTCGTGCTCGCCCGAGCTTTTACACAAGTGGAAGGCGACAGGCTCCTGCTCGGCGGCCGATGCGACACGAGCGCGCGCGCCGGGGCTTGAATGCTTACGGACACTGGCTGCACCAGGACAGCGATCAATCCAGACTCTTGTTCGGGTCTCCAAACTCGAGTCTCTCCAAACTCGAGACGCAAGCAAGTGGCTGCGTGCTCGCGAGATGTTCCAGAGCTGCTGCTGCTGGTCGTCTCAACTGCAACACACCACCGCGCGATGACCAAAAGCGCGCTGTCCTACCTCGTTGCCTTGCGAGCTGCGACTTGGAGCTTGGAGCGGCGGCGCGAGTGCTCCAACGGAGGACTTGGTTGACAAGAGAGTGTGTTGACGCGTGCTGACTCGTGCAAGGACTTGTCGATCTTTACATACTGCTGCTTCGTCACGCGTAGCACACCCATACACCCATACATACATGCATTCGTGGACGACGACGACGAGCATGTCGGACGACGACAACAGGTCAGCGCACACACAGACGCAGTGGCTCGCTGCCTGCTTGCCTGATCTCGATGGAGAGACTGCGCACGAGCGCAAAAGGATGGAGGGAACCGAAAAGCGAGGACATCAAAAGGAAGGTCCGCCTGGAAAGTCGCTCGCATGTTGTTGTGCTTGCTGTCGCCTCGTGTTGCGCATGTAATCGATGGCAGCACCAGCTGCCTGTCGAGTGTTTGTGGATCCCGAGGCGCCCGCACATTGCGAGCCAGTTTGCTGTTTGCCTGGTTGCTCACCAACGTGCTCAAGCAGCAGCAAGTTGCTGGTGCTGGTGTTGTGGACTCGCTCAAAGCGAAGCAAAGCAGCAACAACGAGCTCTTGCATGTGCACACATCGTCTTACCTTTGAGATCCTTGAGCGGCGACAGTGTTGTTGCTGGCAACAAGGTGCTGCTCACAGGCCATCTGACGCAATGTATGGTGATGTGTGCTTGGGAGAGCGAGCGAGAGAGCGCTGTCTTGCCAGGTTGTCAAGAGACAACACCAGCAACAACAACCGGCTGTCCACCATCCCACATCATCATGGATTGCAGAGCAGGTAGAGAGCGTAGAGCATTCATACACTTGTGTGGCTCAGCGCGCACTGCAAGCGCTTGTGCGCTCCGCCTCTCTTCTCCACGTCGGGTGCGCGCCATCGCGTCCGACGCAAGCTCTCGATTCTCGCGACCCAAAGACCTCACGAAGCAAGCATCTTGCACGAGTCCAATGCACTCGCGTTGCTTGCTTGTTGTTGTTAAGCAAGTTGTGCACCACCACATACGCTGCATCTGCTTAGCTCCATTTACCACTTGTACACAAGACACAATGCTCCATGTTCGAACAGCAAATGGGCACGTGACGTCGTGTGTCACTGTGTGACTGGCGACGACGTGCAAGCATCGGATGAGTCCCAACCGGGAGACGGCGCTGACAACGATGGCGGCGGTGGCGATGGCGACGAAGACGAAGACGAAGACGACGTTGTGGTGGTGGCTGTTGGGTCCGTGTCGTCCACAGAAAACATGAGGCTCGAGTACGCCACGGCGTGGTCCCAGCGCACGATCATCGAGAGCACTTCGACGAGGAAGTAGCTCGCGTAGTGCGGGTCTTTGATGCTCATGCGACCACCGTATGTCACGCGGACGCTCGGCGGTGGTCGCCAACCACTTGAGTCGCCACGCGGCGAAGTAACAAACAGCGCCGGCGGAGTGTGCACCATTGCCGCTGGCGGTGAGAGCTGCGCCTCATTGTCGTCCATCAGCGACGCCGCAAAGCCAATGAGCTCATCGTCGACGGCGTCGTCGTCCATCGCATCGTCGTCCTGCTGCTGCTCTTCTTCCTCAAAGATAAAGTACTGGAGCGTGTCGACCCATGCGACTGATGGCTTCCCAGTGCTCTCGCCACCGCCATCGCCATTGTCTTTTGTGAAGTCGTCAATGTCGATATACGTAGGATGCTGCGTACTACTTCGCCGCTGTCTATCGCTACTGCTACTCGGCGACGACGGCGGCGACGGGTGGTCGATCGTGACGTACGCAACGACGTAGCCGCGCTCGGTCCGGAGGCGGAACATGAGCATGTTGACGCACACGACGCGCTGGAGCTGCGGGTGGTTCACGCAGCGCTGCGTCACGACAATGTCGTCGTTGATGACCTGCAGGACCTTGACGCCGATCGTCGTCTTCTGGATCGTGTGCATGTGCTCGGGCGTCGTGACGATCGCCCACGTCGTGTGCATCAAGTGGTCGAGCGCGAGCGTCGGAAACGACTTGGTGAGCGCAAACTGGAGCGTCGTGCCGTCGACAAAGCGCTCGTCGCGCCAGCCAAAGAGCGACGTGCCGGTGCTAAAGCGCGTGCCGCGCCACTGCGGCGCAAAGATCTGCTGGTAGCACGTCTGGATGATCGCGTAGCACGTCTCGTCCGTCAATGGCTCGAACGGGTCCGGCGGCTCTCGCAAGAGCGGGTCTGTGAGCACAGACGTTGCTGCGAACTCGCTCGTGTAGCTCTCGAGCGCCGAGGAGAAGAGGTCGAACTCGACGAGCCGCTCCTTCATCGCCGCGATCTGACTGCGCAAGGCGCGCATCTCGTCGCGCGCCTGCGTGTACTTGCCCAAGAGCACGCTGCGTGCTGTGACTGGAGCGTCTGTAGCGGTACGCGCAAGTGCATGGCTCGCTGCTGGCGCTGCGCTCGACGCGGCGATCGCACAGAGCTCCTCGTACTTGGCTTCTAAGAGCGCCACTTCGTCTCGCATCGACTCGACGTCGTTCTAATAGACGCAGACGCGTGGCCAGACGCTTAGTCTATGCGGCGGTTGGCGCTGTAGAGATGTATCGATACACAGACAGCTATCGTACCTTCTTGCGTGCGCGCGACTTGCGCTTGAGGTCGCGCTGCTTCCGGCGGCGCTCGAGCAGCGCGCGGTGCTTGGCGTCGTCGTCGTCGCTGCTACATGTGCTCAAGCCGAGTCCTGGGAGCATCGTGCCGGACGGCGAGATCGTCGCGAACGCGAATGCGCCAGTAGTCGGTGGCGGCGACGACGACGACGCTGGCAACGCCGGCGATGCGCCGCGCTGCTGCGCGGGCGGCGACGATGCTGACCACACCATCGCGATGTTCGGTGAATGCTCGTGTCCTCTGTTGTGTGTGAAAAAGACAGTGCTGGTGAGAGCATAGTGAACTCAAGTCTAAAATTTAAGTTAAAGAGCAATGTTGAGCTTATTGATTGCAAGTCTCCAAATAAACTTGAACTAAACAAATGAGCTCTTCTTCACTCGCAAGTGCTGAGGCTCTTGTGCGTCTGCTGTCACTGCTGAGAAGACTCTGAGACTCTGGTGATCGCACGCACACGCGCATCCACACTCATTCTGCTCGTCACTCGAGGTGGCATCTAACAACGCACTCACAGCAGCACCAGTAGCACAGACGCACACGAGCGCGCAAGTGTAAACGCACGCAATCTATTGAGTGAGAAGTGAGGAGGAGGTCTGGTCGGTCCTGACACACACGTTCGCTCGTGCGCTTGGTGCTTAGAAGTCCTTCTCGGTCAGGAGCGAGATGATGCGGGCGTCCGGCGCGACCTTGAGCGCGCGCGCACGGCCGCCAATCACGCCGATCTCGACGACAAAGATGCTGCCCGCGACGACGCCGCCGGCTTGCTGCACAAGGCGCATGCCAGCTTCGACTGTGCCGCCCGTGGCGAGGAGGTCGTCGACCAAGAGCACGCGGTCGCCCTTTGTGATTGCGTGCGACTGAATGCTCAGGTGGTCGCCGCCCGTGGCGTTGTCGCCCTTGTACTCCTTAAAGTATTCGATCGTGTTGCTCACACTCGGCATCTTGTCCGGCTTGCGCAGCATGAAGACCTTCTTCTGGAAGAGCGCACCGAGGTACGGTGCAAAGAGGAAGCCGCGCGCGTCGAAGCAGCCGATGCTGTCCACCTCGTGAATGAACGGCGCGACCTCGTGCACGAGCAGGTCGAGACAGAGCTGGAGCTCCGTCGGGTTCCCCAGCAGTCCGCCAATGTCAAAGAACGCGTCGACACCCTTGAACGGCACGACCGGGATCACCTTTTGCACGCGCTGCAGCGCCTGCTTCTTCGCCGCCGCGTCGTTCAGGTCCACTTTCGTGATCATGGTGCTCTCTGCTGCTTCTTGCCTGCTTGGCTGTCTCTGTGTGTGCTCGGCTGCTGGACGATCGATCGAGCTGTGAATGTGTGCGTGTCGATTTCTCGCCAGTTGTTATAAAACCCACACAATTCTGATCTCTTAGTTTTATCACTATCAAGCAAAAATACTTGTATTCACTGGACACAGATATTGGTCTAGAATTTCAGTTTTGTAATTTATACTTTGTTGCACTCCAAATCTGTTTGCTAGTCTCTAAAGCGCTTCTAAAAATAATTTGTTTACTATTTAGTGGTACGATTGAACAAATAGACAAAAATCCTTGCTTTCTTCACTACCGAGCATATTGCTCGCTCTCCTCGTTGCTGGCACACACGCTGCAGCGTGCACAGCCTTCCCAGATAGTCTAGGTGGTTAGGATAGCTGGCACACACGCTGCAGCGTGCACACTGCCTTCGACCGACCAAGCGATCAGGAACTAGCAACTAACAACCATGGCGGACAAAGGCTGGTTCACGCTCAAAGATGCCAAGATCGCATTCCATCTCTTGTGCGGCGCGTTGGTATCGGTATGCTCGGCATGTCAACCCCAACCAACCTCTCGAGCGCGACGTAGTCATCAGGCTCTGCTGTATGAACCACTTGTGTGCGTGTACCAAGCGTTTTGTCGCCTTAACCCGAAGCCGACATGTCGAGTACGTCGTCTCCAGAGCCAGCGATTCAATGCGCTGGCAGTCGACGTGCTGAAGTCCATCCACCTCCCTCACGTCATCGCGAGTAGCTCATAGTGAGACGCAACGTGAGAGGGAGCAAACTCGCACAAGTTGAGACATTAACAAGAGCATGAGCAGGTCTTTGAGTGGCTCGAGATGCAGACAGCAATTGAAGCGGCTGGAGCAGCTCTCAGACGGGTTGGCGTACTTCACAGCGAGTCGGAGTGCTTTGGTGAGGATAGAACCAGCTAGTCCACATTACTCTCAAGTGCCTCGAATCGAATCCAGTCCTATACTCCACGTCTGTTGGTCTGAACTGCACGTGCTTCACGTATCCTGCTCGTCTTGGCGCCTCCAATACGTACTGGCCTGCTCAGTCTCGATGCGCTCCAGTCTCGACGTGCTCGATATGCATGTGCGTTAGAGGCGCGCTCTCTCTGTCTTGGTGTCGTGGTTCGCTCGAGCAATGTCCTGAGCTGGAGGTCCTGATCTGCCAAGCGACACTGGATTACGGGCGTCCTAAACAATTGTGTGGTGCGATCCTGACGCACTGCTCAAGTGTTGACTGCTGTGATCACTGCTGCAATCATCGTGAACATGCAGCAACCGTCATCTGCCGCTGTTTGTGGCGGTGGTGGTGGAGTGCAGCGAGCTTGCAAGTGACGACTTGTCATCATCCACGTTCTTGACAAATGTGTCTGTCCTTGAAGTCATGAATGCTTCGAGGTGAAAGCCGAGCGACGCTTTGCAATGTTGCCATGCTTTAGAGCTTTGCAAGAGGGCTCAGTGAGCTCCAGAACAGAGAGCAACGTGAATGCGCTGAGCACAGCCTCAAGAGTAGTGAGTCGGTGGCGAGTGAGCAACTGAAAGACTTGTCAGCCAAGAGCTTGATGCTCAAGCGCACAACATGTTGAGCCCGACCTGATGCAGGTGTCACCTGTGTGAGCCGTTCAGCGAGCGACGACAATGTCGACACCTTGCCTGTCGATCGGCACCCCAGAGCTCTTGATCGTGTGTATCTGCGCCGCTTTGTCACCTCCGACCTTCGTTTTGCTGTCAGTGCTTTCGGATACTGGCTGGTGCTGCTGTCGCTCTCTCAGTCCCAAGTCCTTGCAGGCTCGAAGCATGTTGACAGCTCACAAGAGAGCGAGCGACCAGAGAGAGCGCGCGCTCATGGTCGAAAGATGCCTGTTGTGCAATAGCATCTCAGTCTTGGTCGTGAGAATCACTGCATAGTGTTTCTGTGCACCTTTCTCGGATGCCATTCAATTATTGCAGTGTCGCTGCTGCTGCTCACTCTCTCGCCGCTGCTCACCGGATAGTGCTCTCGGTGCTCTGACTCGCCGTACGCGACGTGCTCGCCAGCCGGTTGGGCTACACCAGGCGCCATGCCGCGCATCCGTAAACGTGCATAACGCCACCAAGTTGAGGCGCGCCGGCTGGCTCGCTCGAGCGGCGCGACTGCGATTGCCAAGACAAGTTGGCACGCGCTCGCTTGGTGCAGTCCATGTGGACGCGCACTCAGCACAGGGCGAGCGAGCAGATGTGCGACGCCGCCGTGCGAGCCCACAAACGACTCGCGTGTAAGCGCACGGCAACCACCTGCGCGGACCGAACACACTCGCGCAGACTCTCTTGCTGTTCTTCGCCTCGTTGTTGTGGCGTCATGGTCGTCAGCAGCGCATGCGCGCCAGTCACTCGTAGCACGAATCGAGCGATGACAGACACAGCTTCAGCGCCAAACGCCCTGCGCTCCTTGCGCTTCTTGCGCTCGCTCGCTTGGTTGTTGTGGTTGTTGTTTGCACTGGGTCACTGGGGTGCCCACGCGTGCGAGGCAGCGTCGCCTCAGCGCACGCCAGTCCTGCTCGCTCGGCACCGACGCGTTTGCGCGTTTGCGCGATGGAGGTATCAGATCAATTGCATCGCGCGATCTCGGCACGTGTCAACGAGGAGGGACTGGAGTGGCGAGTGGAGTTGAGCCTGCGCGCCTGGGACGCCGCCAGCCGGCGTCGCGGTCGCTGTCACCGCGCTACAAGCGCCAGTGTGCAATCAAACAGATACACGCTTCCACACCTGCATCGCGCCTGTCACGCACGAGTGGCTCCGCGGCCGAGACGCCTCAGTCGCACGCCGTTCCATCGTCGATGCGCGCACCCTCGGCCAGGTCCCGTGAACAAGTCAGCCCTAGTGTGTTAACCATCGAGCAGGTCAACTCGCGCTTGCAGTCGCGGCGGAACCAGATCGCGCATCAGATAGAGATGTAGATAGCCTTGTGTGTTTCACATGAGCGCGCACGCGAGCAAGTTGACAAAGTTGACAAGGTGCTGCTGCTGCCCGACGCCGAACAGCCAGTCAGACTCGCTTGTCATAGCTTGACTTTTGCAGGTATCCGCTTCAGTCAGTACATTGTGTCATGGCAGTTTCGAATCGACTAAAATGTACTTGAATATTGTATGCCTCTGTGCGACACGAACAGCAGCGTACTGAAATACTGCAATTTGTACTGACGTAAGTTATCAACAGAATCGAAGACGAATCACAGCTGCCATTTGGTGTCTGTCCCGACCGACACACGCGGTGGCACCAGCTGATTGCTCGTTCTCCATCTCTCTCGCTCGTTTGCTCGCTCGTTTGCTCGTTGCTCTCGCTCGCTCTCGCTGCTCGCCACGGCCAGTTGCTGCTGCTGCTGCTGCCTCTCAGGCGTTCTCGATGCTCGCCCCGTCCTATCACCCGAATAATCTCATCAGACACACATCCACAGCTGCAGCGCCACCACCTGGCGTACGGTAGCAGCGCGCCGCCGCAAGAAGAGCAACAAGACCTCCGGTGCGCGGCGCGGCAGCAGCCACCGCGCCATCGCCGCTTTTCTCATTCGCAAAGCAGCGTCCATCCGCGCGCACAACAACAACAGCTCTGACCACACTGTCCAGGTCGCAGATCCGCGCCGCAGCAGTATGGAGCAGTATGATCACTATTCGGCGACACCTTCGCCGCACTGCAGTGCTACCGACACCGCCGTCTCAGCTAGCAGTCCTGTCGCCGAGGAGGCACCGCAGTCGCCAACCTCAACGACAAATGCACCAGTCGTGCGCGCCATTTCGGGGGTCGAAGTCTACAGCGCGCAGTGGCGCCGCGCCGATCCGAAGCGCCAAGGTGCCGCCCAAGCTTCGAGCGCACCAGGCGTCGCCAACGTCGCGGTGCACCCAGTGAGCGGGATTGCTGCTGCTACTGCGACAGCGACGACCAAAGGCAAGGCGCGCAAGCTCACAGAAGAAGAAAAGGTCGAGAAGCACCGGATGATCGTGCGTCGGTCGTACTACCAAAAGAAGGTGAGCAGCTCCGTTCGTCCGTGCCGGTGCAGCTTGGAGCTACTGGAGCCATCCCTCACATGAAGACTCACGCACCTACCTGTCTGTTCCTCTCTGTTCCAGGAGCTCAAAGCGCGCTTGAAGCAGGACATTGAGCGCCTCGAGAAGCAGTACAGCGCGCTGATGAAGATCACGGAAGTGACGCCATCGACGGCGTCTCATGGCACCAACCACGCCATGCGCGCGTCCGACTTGCTCGTGTGCACGTGCTGCGAGAGCATTCTGTGCGTCCGGACGCTCTATCGCGAGCTCTCGGTGCAGAAAGAGCAGCTCCGGAAGCAGAACGACGCGCTCGAGGAGCAGATCCTCCAGCACCTGACGTTCCACGACAAGATCGCGTTCATCGCTGCGCGCCAGGTACGCGACGCGATCTGCGTCCAGACGACACCACAGCCAGTTTGTTGGACGACCCAGACACACTCACACGCTCTCGCTCTCTCTCGTTGTCTCATGTACATACAGCTCGACAAAGGACTCGTGGTGTACCCGACGACGACGCCAGCACGATCAGGCTCAAGCGGCACACCGCCGCTGGCGAAACGAAGAAGCAACGCCGCAATCCCCGCGTGGATCACCGTTGAGACGCCAGACTGCTGTCTGAGTTTCGAGCCGCTCGCAGAGACCGAGTGCTTTGCGACGATCCGCGATGTGCAGCACGCGATCGTGTCGCAGCACACGGCGCCGGCAAGTCTCCGCGAAGTCGGGCTCCCGGTCCTTGGCTGGAACCGCAAGCGCACGTTCGGCGCGGCGCCCAAGTTCTCGCTCCGCAAGCGCTTCCACTCGGTCTCGAGCGTCGAGCTCGCAGCGCGCACGTGGCGCGCGTACACCGAGTCTGCGGACGCGTTCACGCACTTGTACAGCGGCACGATGAACATGCGCGTGCAGCTCCTGCAGCGCGTGAACGAGAACAATGTGCTCTTCCACCGCTCGCTCCAGACCGACGTGCAGCAGACGCGGTGCATGACGTTCTTCCAGCTCTCGCGCGTCCAGATCGAGCAGCGGCACTTCATCATCTTCTGCTCCATCCAACCTGAGCGCGTCTTGCCAGAGCTCACGGACCGGTTCAACTGGCTCGACATGTTCAGCTGGCTCTGCTTCACCGACATCGAGGACGCCGATGGCACGACGCGGTGCGAAGTCGAGCTCGGTGGGAAAATCCCGAGTATGACGCTCGGCGACGCGGACTTTTGGATGATGGAGTTCCTCTCGTACGTCCTGCGGTTCGAGAACCGGTTCGTTCGGCCAGTCTTCCACGTGAGTCTCTAGTCTTGTCGAGTCGTGTCGCCACCGTACGAAGATGACGATAGAGAGAGAGAGAACGACACTAGTATGTATGAACAACGTAGACCGTACCTTATGACGCACATGCATGGTATCCGCTGATCTCTTTGTCTCCACGACGCTGTAGCGCTAGGACACCATAGCGGACAAGAGCGACTGCGCCTTGGCGATCCACTCGCCAGAGCGTCGACGTGGCTTGAGTATCAAAGACGCTGAAGCACATGACAACCGAGCCGCATGACGATGACATCGAGTGCTATTCCGTCATGACGCATCCGTCGAACAAGCTCGCCTGGCTGTCTTTCTACGTGGACGGACGACGTCTCTACGTACGAGTACGACGCTACGCTACCTACGACTGCCGCCCTACAGTACGTTGAAGACTGGTCCGACGACGCGGCTCTCCCATCGGAGACTGATGAGCAGAGCCTCGAGCATCCAGAACTCGGACGCTTCTGGCGTCGCGTGCGTGACAAAGCCGCCAAACTCCATCGCGCAGCTCTCGTGCTGCGCGCCTGCTTCGCTGAAGACGACCCACGTGAACACTTCCATCCACACGCTCGAGCTGCTCTCGGTCGCCGCAGTCACGAGTGCGAGCAAATCGGGACTCGCAGACGACACAACGGACTGGAGGAGCGACCGATCGAGGCTCCGCAAGAGCACGACGTGCCCCGAGCGCGCGTCGACAAAGCGCGAGACGAGCAGCAGCGTCTTGCTCACGCGTGTGCTGTTTGGGATCTGCATCGTGCGGTAGAACACGACGTGGTTGTCGTCCACGCGCTGGACGAGGTCGAGCTGCATCGTGATGTTCGACGAGTACATGTCCTGGAACTGCGTCGCGTCCGAGAGCATCGCCCACGTCTTGGTCGCGAGCGCGAGCGCCGAGTGGTGCGCAAAGTGCTTGCGCGTCGAGAAGCGAAAGCGGCCGTTGTGCGAGCCGCGGAACTCTTGCCAGCCGCAGAGGTGCGGAC
Source organism: Globisporangium takayamanum (assembly GCA_023333735.1). Taxonomy (NCBI): domain Eukaryota; phylum Oomycota; class Peronosporomycetes; order Pythiales; family Pythiaceae; genus Globisporangium; species Globisporangium takayamanum. The sequence continues at coordinate 17,832 of JAASFL010000143.1, forward strand.
CTGCAGCGCCAGGACCGCCGCTGCTGTCGAGATACGAGACCATCTCGTCGTGCGACTGTCGGTTCAGCGCGCGGCACTCGTCTGTCGTGAGGGGCTTCGTGAGCATCACGCGCTCGAACTGGTGCGCAAACACCTCAGCCACGACAGTGTCGGCTAGGAGCGCTTGGGTCTGTGCGTCCGCCTCGCTCTAGGAGAACCATAGACACATACAAAGGCATGAAGACTGTGAGCGAACACCGTAGCAGAACCATCCACCGAATGAGAGAGTAAGAGTGCGTGATGTACGTCCATGTCCTCGAGACTCTGTTGGACGCGGCGCTGGAGCGTAAAGTACCGCACGATTGCGCTCTTGAGCGCCTGGTTCTCCAGCCGGAGCTCGTCTCGCACACTTGTGAGCGCCATGATGCGGTCCACGAGCTCGCTCCCACTGGTGTCCTGCGTCGGCGCTATGAGCGCCATGCTGCAGTCGACTGGCGACGCCGATGGCGATGACAATGGCGCCGCTGCGAGCGCTTCGTGGTACTGCTTCTCGAGCTCCTCGCGCTCGGCCTTGAGCGCTGCCATTGCTTTCTGTAGTCGCACGTACACACGCACGCGCATGCTTTGGTGAGCATACACACGCGGGCTACACATACAGACAGACAGCGATGCACACATGACGCACCACGCGTTTGTAGTAGCTGCGCTTGGCGTGCTGGCGCTGGCGCTGGCGCTTGTCCTCGGTCATCGCGGCGTCGAACGGCTCCATTGACTGACTTCGTACTGGTCAATTTGGTTGTGAGCGCTCGTGTACGCGGTGTGTGTGTCTGCAGCTGCTGCTGCTACTCGTGTGTACTTGTATACGTGTGCGCGAGGTGGCACGTACCCCGTCGACCCTCAATTGAGCAGCAGCGTCGACCGCCACAATGGTGCTGGTGGGTGGTGGCTGGCTGCTCGGACAGCAGCGAGGCGTGGGACTGACGCGACTCTGGAGGAATGAACCAGCGACCGATTGGACGTGCCGCCAGCCTCTACGCGACGACGACGACGACGCATCCTCTCGCGTGTTGTTGTTGTTGTTGGTTGTTGCGCAGGCGACTGGTCCTGTCCGGTGCGTGATGAGCAGACGCATTGCCAAGTGCAGAGACAACAGCGAGGAAGAACACGCCGACGACGACGGGATCATGTATGAAGTGGCCATGGTTGCGGTACTAGCTGCTGCGGCAGTCAACTGCGCGTCTGTGTATGAATGGAGGTCGCGTGCCATGTGGCGACCTGGACATACAGCGTACACACACTCAAGACACTCAAGACACTGCTGCTGCTGCTGTTCCTGGACGTTCCATTGACGAGCGAGAAGACGGATGACTGCTGCTCGTGGTGGTCACTGCCATTGCACTGAGTCCGAGCCTGTCGCCTCATTATCCGATGCGTGCTCGCTCGCTCGTTCATGTGGCGATGGTCAGGATGCAAGCAGATCGAGCAAGCAAGCAAGCAAACGATCAAGCGCGATCGCCTGCCAGACCAGTCCGTTCAATGGGAGTGGATACGAAGTGAGCTCGTCTGGTCGGTGCAGTTTCCAGTGCCGTCTCCAGCAATCCAGCGCCGGTCGCAGGTATCTGACGAGCGCATGCTGCTGCTTGCTGCAGTCGTCGTGGAAATTCCAGTGCGTGCGTCGGACAACGAAGACGCGTCCACACGCTCACACACTCGCATCAGATCGCAAGGTCGCCCGTCGATTCATTCATCCACAGCCTGCAGCTCAGCTCAGATTGTGCTGGATGACGAGAAGCGCGTCTGTCGCCAAGTGGAGCGACTACCAGCGCCTCTTTCGCGTTCGCGTGTGTATACAGCAATCGCGTGTTTCGCGAGCGAGCTGCGACTTGTGAGCTGGAGCAGTTGGCGCTCTCAAGCGCTGAGAGGATATGGTCGCGACTCGCATTGTTTGGACGGCGTTGTCTGGTGTGTGAGGTCGTTCTCCCCATACGACACGTCCCTGCATCCTGGCGCTGCAGATACCCTTCATCACGTCACAGCGACGACGAACGGAGTTCTTTGTGAGTGACGAGCGCGACAAGTCGCTCATACGCGCCATGCATTCGACCTGAGATCGTGCTTGCCGCTCCGACGTGTTCAGCCTGCTCAGTCACGCGTGCCTCCCGACTTGCTTGCTCATTGGAGCTGCTTCCCGCGCTGAATCGATGGTTCGTGGTCGAGGCCAACGCAAAGCATGTGGTCGCGATGGCCAACCACTCAGTCTCTCGCTTGAACCGAGAGCGAGAGAGCTCGGACGGAAGCAAGTCAGAGGTTGGCGTTGCAGGTCAACTGCCGTACACTTGCTCTTTGTATTCACACTGACTCGACTTGTTCTTGGAACGGATAATACTCAGCATATTCGCCATCTGATTATTTGGATGTTTCGCGTGACTTGCATTTTGTATGCAGCACGTGATTGAAATCCAGCTGCGAACCGCATAAAGATCTGACAGAGGCTGGTGTTCAAGAATTTCGTACTTATGCGCGATTCGACATGGTGACTCAATTCGGCTCTATGATTTATAATTAGCTCTGTAGCCACTTCTTCAAGCGGCGTGGCAATCAGAGATCGGGACTCGAAACCAAGGCGCCTCCTTTGCTGCTGCTGGCGTCTTGGCGATCCGGACTCGAGGAACAAAGAGGAGGGAGGAGGACGGTGCGCATCAGCCGAGCGCGCGCTCTATGTGTGCTGCTGCCGCTGTGTGCCGTACGTGTGCAGCATGGCGCTGGATCTCACCGCACGCGCAACGTCGCGTCTGCGCCAAAGGATGCGGTCTCCCTTGGCGCGCTAGGACGACGAGCTGCTCCTGGATTTTCGTGCCATGCGTCTAGTTGTCGAGCGCTGGCGTGAACAGCGTGATGCCCTGGAGCAAGCAAGCAAGCAAGCGTGGGGATCCGTTAGCATGCGTGTTCGTGTACGTGTGAGTGAGTAACTCTGGTGTCGCACAAGCTCGCACCTTCTTGTTCGAGTCGAGCAGGACGCGGAGCCGTCCTTGGTTCTTCATGTAGTACTCGTCAGCGAGGCGACGCAGGCGCTGGTTCTCTTTCCGCAGCGCTTCCTTTGCTGTGAGGCTCTGCAAGTACAGCTCGCTCAGCTTCGTCGCTTCGTCCGCGGCTTCGCCGTCTTTGCGTGCGGCTGCGATCGCTTCGTACTGCTGCTTGCGTGCGTGCATCGCGGCGTGAAACTGCTGCTCGAGGGACTGCGCTTCGTCCCGGAGCGTTTTGATCGTGTCCTGCATGAAGCAAGCACAGTGACATATCGTTAGGACGGAGCTGGCGTATAGCTCCATGCACTCGATACGACGCTACGTACGATCTTCTTGTAGTAGCACCGCTTGACGATCATCCGCTGCTTTGCGCGGCGATCCGAGTCGGTCGTGGCTGGGAGGAGAGAGCGCGTACTGCGCTTCTTCGATGGCGCTTTGTTTTCATTCGGCTCTTGCTTCATCTCGCCCATGGCTTCTGGGTTCGTGAGATTCTCGATCGTCAAGTAGCGACTCCGCGCAGACGCAGCAGCGCTGCTCGGCGACGGATTGAGCGCAGTCGGCGAGCGCTTGGAGCTGAGCTTGGCCATGCTCCTGTTACCACATCGCACACGCAAAGCAACAACGTGAGTCAGATGCTCGAGCCATCGCACCGAGAGCACAATGAGGCACATGCATGTACGTATGCACCACGACGTACTGCAAGGACAGCGCGTCGAGGAGAGAGGATGCGTACGAGGTGGTCTCGCTGAGGCGGCCCGTGTCGTCTGCACTGGAAGAGGAGGCGTCGTCGTACTCGATCGCAGACGCTGCGCGACGGAGCTTCGTGCGCTCTTCGCTGTACTGCGCGTCGAGGATCTGCGCGACTTGCTCGTCGTCGTCACTGTGGTCGCCAGTGTTGAGGAGGTCCGAGATGCGCATCATTGTGGCTGTGGTGATGGGGGGTGGCTAAGGGTGCGTGGATAGTGTTGAGTTGCTGCTGGAGCACTGCTGCACAAGTGCGCTTGCTGCTGCTGCTGTCGAAGGTGTGTGTGCGTGTGTGTGGGGGTTATATTGCGATCGACCGGCGGTGGCGACGGCGAGCAATGAGGCGGTGTCGGTGACTGGCACGAGGCGCTCTGGGACCATGTGCCGATGGCTGGCGACACTGGTTGCGAAGGCTCGAGTCGAGTCTCGACTTGTATCTCACTTGGGAGATTGGGTTATGAGCCTCAGTCGCGGCTGAGCGGCGGCAGTGGCAGCGGATGGCTTCGTCCACTCGAGCACTTTGGTTGCGCTTGAGTGTGCCGATGGCCCGGCCGTGGCGAGTATTGGCAAGCGTGAGTGCCTAAACTCACCGGCTGGATCGATCGATCGACTCATCCATCCATGCGGCCGTGACAAGGCAGTCAGTCAGTCAGTCCCACATCCATAGTCCACCAGAGAGCTGCTCCGTGACACACTCGAAAACGGCTACAGTCCGAGTGAGCCAGACCGAGCAGCGATGATTGTTTTCTCGGGCGGCAATCGCCTCAAAGCATCGGTCGCTGCATGTGGCAGTGTATGTCGGACGTTCGCGGCGACGACGACACGACGACAGTGTTGACACTCGTGTCACAGAATTGGTAATGCTCCGCTGACTCGCTCATGCTCAATGAAGCGCCTTGCACTCGTGTTGCTGCTTCAGTCTCCAGCGCTCGAATGCTTGGATTCGTCAGCACTGCCGTTGACTGTCCCCTGCCTGGCTCGCATGCACTCGCGCACACTCCAACGACGCTTCTTGTTACACATGACGAGAGCCTTTGTCGAGTGCGCAGCAAGCAGCGGCGTCGCATGCACGTCGCCCTTGCATTCGAGAGCAGAGCATTCACCACGCACGAAGCAGGGCAGTGAGTGCAGCGGCGACAGTCAACATGCAAGCGCGATCCGAGCACACACATCTGCACTTGATCACGTGCTTCATTTTGAGTGCGTGTGCATCCACGAGCGTCGCAGCCGTAGACACGATCGACACTCGATCGCCCGTCTAATAGCAGTCTTTTGCCATCTCGCGAGGCGTTCCTCTCGCACTATGAGCACGCCTTCGCGCGTCTCATGACACGAGCGCAGTGGCGATGGTCGCTGTGTTGAACACGCAAGTGAGCTCGTCAAGAGCTCATCTAGACGAGCCGTCGCAAGTCTTGACAACTCAGTTGACTCCTCGTCTTGATCATTGTCGTCGCCGTCGTCGTCCATGTCGTGCAGTCGCATCGGCTGCTTGGCGACGAGCAAGTCTGCAACACGCCCATGCGCAGACAGAAAGCGATCCATCCATCTTGGATCGCACATGTGACACAGCGCTGACGCTCAGCGTTCGCGTTCGCCTCGTGTCGCGGCTTCGTCAACGCGACGAGCGATCTATCGCCTACGAACAAGCCCGTGAAAGCGCTGATCCATGTGAGAATGCTTGAAGCGTGATCGGCTCACAGCACCAAGCGACTCGGTGCGCTCGCTCCGCCGCGTCGACCACGCAACTCAACTCAACGCAGCTCGTCAATCGATTAGGACAACGCTACCATCTTCGCGAGATCTGCCATATCGTAGCGTACGTAATGGTCAACACGCCGTGACTGGAGTGACTCGAGCGTAGTGAGTAACAACACGCTCTGAACGTGCGATTAGATTCAACGCAAGCAAACAAGCAAGCAATGAGTGCGCGCTCAGTAACCTGCGGTCCTGTCCAGCCCCGCTCGGTCGCTGCCTCGTGTGAGGACACACACGTGTGCGTGTGTCCAAGTGGTCCATTCAATTCGCACTCTTCGGTGGCGCGATCTCCGATTCATCCTCATCACTCGACGACTTGGTGCTCTGGTGCTGTGCTGGAGGTGCTGCTCCTGTCGTGAGATCTGTTACACCAATGCGCGTGTGTATACACGCTGAAGCTTCAAGCGGGACCATTACATTGTGCTCAAGCAGCATGTGCACCGACCGACTCGACTGGCTCGCACGAGTGGATTTTCAGCCATCGCTCTCAACGAGCGCTCCACGATCGCGTCGGCGTCGTTGCTGTCGTCATCGTGTGCTGCCATTTCGCTGGGGACACATCCTAACGTCGCGACTCTCGTGCGGTGAGTGCAAGAGCCACACTCGCGCTCCCGACGATCGTGTTGTCTGTTGGCACAGTGCTTATGGAGTCGATGGAGACTGGACGAGTGAGGGTGGCGTTCTCCTCAAGTATGTGTGGTCTGTTGCCCTCTCCCTCCCAAAGCAGCAGCGAGCACAAGCACGGTGGTGTTTATGGTCGAGCACGATGCGACCTCAAGCACGATGCGACCTCGAGCGAAGACGACGACGGTTGAGGGCTTGGATGATTGCCACCACCACCACGACCGCCACGACCTCAGCGGAAGCTAAGAATGACGAAGGTCGCTTGCTGGTCGAGAAGGACACGAAGCGCCGACGTGACAGGCTCTGCGCCTCTGCACAGTCTCGCACACAACAAAGATGTTCCCACGCTGAACAGTTGAGTCGAGACCGGATCGAGACTGGATTGATGTCGAGGCAGTCAATTATACGCATTTTGTAGTGTTTTGCATAAAATTGACGCTGTTTAGCTGTTTGTTTGACGCGTGATAGCTGGACGTGATTTGGTACAGTGTCTGGTTCGATCCATCGAAACCCAGCGTTTTAGGTCGTCGGAAGCACGCTTTAGCGCTGTCAAGCAAGGTTTTGGATGCATTATATCGCAGATTAGCATCATTGCCTTGCAAACTCGATGCGCGCTTCCACAAACCCTCTTGGATGTGTTTTTGGAAGTTCATCATTTGTCTAGGGTTTTAAACGTATTATTTGCGCGTCAAGACACAAATGTAATGCAGGGATCACATACTAGAGGGATCAGTTCAGAGAGGTCTGTCAAGCAAGTGATTGCTGCCCAGAGCTTCTGGCTGTTTGTCTGTTTGTTCATATGGCGTGACTCGCACATCGCTCGCTTCTCGCTCTCGATCACACCCGCAGCACGTCGGCACATTCGCGAGCAGGAGCAGCACCACGCGCTACACACACACACGAGCAACCATGAGCTTCGCGATGCCCGAGTGCGAGTTCTCAACGACGGACCACGAGCCGCTCGCGTTTCTCGACTTCCCGTCGCAGCTCAAGCTCGACTTCCTCGGTCTCGACATGTCGCCCACGCACGTCGATCACGTCGCGATGCACAGCAACAGCAGCAGCGAGAGCCCGCAGGCAGCGCCACCGTCAGCCGTGGCACCAAATACGCATTTGAGCACTGGCCGCACTGCGTCGTCGTCACGCGGTGTACCAGTGTCTGAAGCCGACCAGCGCGCGAAGAACCGACTGATTGTCAAGCGGTGCTACTACAAGAAGATTGTGCGTACAAAGACTTTTATGGCCGCCATGCGTGTCAACCATGGCACTGACTTGACTGTATGGCGTGTATTATGTGGATTTAGAACACGCTCAATGAGCTCCGTGCGCAGATGGAGAGCATCGAAGCCGAGTACAATGCGCTCTTGGCGAAGCGGCAGCTCGCAGCTGCGACACCGACGCCTGTGCGAAATGGCGCAAACCCACCGCCGTCGTCGTTCAAGAAACTCCATGACGCGTACGTGCACCTCTTGCTCGTCAAGAGCGCGATGCAAAAAGAGAACGCTGAGCTCCGGCGCCTCGAAGCGCAGTACATGGCAATGGAGAAGCAAGTGCGGCAGCTCCACGCCGCGGAAACCAAAGCGATCACGCTCGCGATGCAAGCGCACGACCACAAACGGCGCCACGCGCCAGTGACGCTCCGGTCGCTGACGCCAGACGACTGCTTGGCGATCGCGAGCGCGTCGTACCGCGAGATCCTCAAGTTCCGCGCGAGCAAGACGCTCCAGTCGACCGGTGCGAGCATCTTTGGGTGGCACGACCGGTACAAGAACGTGAAGAACGAGAAGCTCATGTTTTCGCTCGACAAGACGTTCTACGGCCAATCGATGGCGGACCTCGCCGCGCGCACTTGGCGCGTCCTATCGACGCCCGAGCTCTTGGAGAAGACGTACTCGCCGAACGTGAACGTGTCGTTCCAGCTCGTGCAGCGCGTGAGCGACGATGCAGTCGTCTACTACCACACGCTCGAGCGCGGGACGGCCGACATGCGCATCCACGCGCTCGTGCTCGCGACGCGCGTCGACTTGGGCGACGGCCGCGGCGTCATGATCCTCTTCCGCGGCCTCGACCCGGCGCGGTACATCCGGAACGAGAGCGAGAACGGCACGCGCGACCGCCGCGGACGCACGAAGCTCGAGCCGCAGAAAGAAAAGATCTGGATGGACACGTTCACGTGGGGCATCTTTGAAGCTGTCGGTGAGTTTGGCGAGCACTGCCGCGACGACTACGGCGGCGTCGTCGAAGGCACGAAGCTCGTGGACGCGAGCTGGTGGGTCCTCGAGACGCTGCTCATTGCGTTGCGCGTCGAAGCGCAAGTCGTTGGGCCGCAAGTCGTGCTCACGGCGTCCTAGAAGCAGCTGGGAGCGCTCGCGTGCCAGTGCTTCGTCGTGTGTGTGTGCGACACACGAGCTGCTGCTGCTGCTGTAGTGCAGTGGCGCGGTCATCCGTTTTGGCATGCAGCTGTCTATCGTAGGTGGACGCGCGGACTGCTCGCTGTCGATGAGTCTCGAGCGGCCACGTTGCGTCTGTTGAATGTATCTATCGACTTTTTCGTTCGTCTCGTCCTCGTACTTGTGCGAAGTCTGAAGTGAGAGAGACGCGATGTTGCGGTCGCCACATAGTCCCAGAGCGCCTCTTACCTGGCGCCGATACAACGCCATTCGCGCACCGTCAGCCACCACCACCATAGCCACAATCACGAGCATCCTCAGCACTAGCGACCATAGTCACGACGACTAGCAAGTCGAGGCAGTGGCTGCTCGCACATAGTGCAGATTTGTCACTCTCTTCGCGAATGGTGCAAATCGATCCGATAGCTACGAGCTACGGAGCAGACGGACTGGACGTATCACTGCTGCTGCTGTCGTCGGCACGCAGTGAGTACGACGCTGGACCGAGCGCGAGCGCGTCCCAGCGCACGACGATCTGCACGATCTCCATCATCCAAAAGTACACGTTCCCGCCCACGACCGGTGCGACGCCAGCGAATGAGCACGCGCAGTCGCAGCCGTTGCTCTCCGGTGCGTCTTTGTACTCGAGCCAGCAGAAGAGGTCGTTCCAGATGACCGTCTCGTCTTGGGCACGCACTGTCAGGTCGTCGAGGACATACGTCGCCGGGTCGAGGCTCCGGAGCAGAAAGACCACGCCCGAGCGCGTCGACACGCGCGCGACCAAGACGATCGTCCGGATCACGCGCGCGTGCGTCTCGGTCGGGTCCATGGACCGGAACTCGTGCAAGAGCACGACGTTGTCGGCGTCGATCGTCTGGAGCACGTAGCACTTCATCTCGACCGCTCGCGAGTAGAGCTTCGCAAACCGCACCGGGTCGCACAAGATCGCCCACGTCAGTGCTGCGACGGTGCTGGTCCGGAAGCCGCGCGCCGTCTTCTCGAGCATAAACTTGAATGCACCGTCGAGCAGCAAGTGCGCACTATGCCAGCCGCAGACGTCGCCGACGTCAGTGAACGTACTGCGCGTGCGCCGGAACGCCTCGACTTCGCCAAGTGTCTGGCGCCGGATCTCTTCACACGCCTGCGGCGATACCGTCTTCACGCGGTCGTACACGCTCGAGAGCGGTGCATAGAGCTCGAGGAGCTGCACCGAGACAGCGTCGGCGCTCCGGACGTACTGCGCCATGACGCGGCGCAAGTAGTCGTTCTCGAGCTGGAGCTGCTCGCGCGTGCGAGCGAGGTGCTGCAGCACTTTGGCGGCGTCGGACGCTGGTATGTACGTACTCGCGTGCTGCGCGAGCCTGTGCGCGTCGAGCTGTGCTTCGAGCGCGCTCACTTCAGTGCGAAGGCTGGCGAGGCGTTCCTAGAGACCACATTGTTCGCAAGCAGCACAGACAATATCAGCACTGTGCTCGAGCATACAGGTGCATATCCGATTGTATGGAAAGAGAGAGAGAGAGAGAGAGAAAGACGTACGAGCTTGCGGTAGTACATGCGGCGGACTTTGAGGCGATTGCGCTCGCGCCGCGCTTCTTCGGTTCCGCTGAGCGCTTGTGATGGTCGGCGCGGTGGTCGAGCGTTGCTGGCTGAGACAGGACCAGCGGCTACAAACGCGGACGGGCTGTGTGCGACCATCCGTGCGGCTGCTGGCGATGGTCCTGGTCGAGTGTCGATGCCACCACTGTCGAGCACGAGCTCAACGTCTTCGTCATTGAGGGACACCGTGCTGCTGCTGTCGCTGTCGTTTGCATACATCGCGAGCGCAGCGCGGGCGTCCTCGTCCTTGTCGTACACAAAGAGCCCATTCGCAAGGAGCTGGACCGTTTCGTCCCATTCTCTGTCGATCGTGTTTGGAGCTTGGTTCGTGCTGGCGTTACTGGCGTTGCTGGTGCTGGTGCTACCAGCGTCTTGGAGCGGCCACCATGGTGCTGTGGGGTCCATCTTTGGAGAATGAGCGGCTTGAGAGCAGCGCTAGTGGACACCATGCTGCGCAAGAGAAGGAGAGACCATGTGCGTCGCTTCCAGAGGCCAGTCGCAGCAGTGCAGCAAGAGCGCAGTGGGGAAGGTGCTGTCATTACATGACGCCGCGAAGCAGCCAGGACACCCAGCTCTGATGTGGGATGTGCAACCTTTGTAAATTACATGCCGGAACTCAAAGGAGTAAGATGTAGCAGTAATATCGAGGCAAATTGACCTTCAATATGCGTCATACACACTCTTTTTGTATTATACACGAGAATGTAGCATTCGACCTCTTGTATCAGCTACGAATGTATCTGTATTACGTCGATTCAGACATATTGATGACACATCAATGGAGCCAAATCAGCTGAAGCAGCGGTGCCGGTACACTCGCGACTGGCGTCCACGGCGCTCGCGCATGCCAAGCGCGCGGTGCGATGTGCCATCATGCGCTGAACGCACAGCGAGAGCACGTAGGTGGCAGCAAGCAGTGCGTACGTATATCGGCGCTAGTACAGGGGCAGCTCCTTCCATGCTGCTGCCATGGGAGCCGCTTCGCGCAGCGAGAACTGCGCGCTCGGTGCGTCCAGCAGCGTCGACGCTATGCCGCAGAGTCGACAGCGCGTGTGCTGCGGCGCGTCACGCACGCGCTCGCACTCAAACCTGTTTACAAGCGAGTGCTGTGAGAGCGAGCAGACAAAAATATGGGGATCCATCCATCCATCCATTCATCCATCCATTCATCCATCCATTCATTCATCCATCCATTCATCCATCCATTCATCCATCCATTCATCCATCCATTCATCCATCTATCGGCTGACGCACCAGCAGAACGTGTCGGTCCAGACACTACTGTGGTCGCTCTGAAAGACGCAGTCGGGCGGGAGACTCCGGACGAGCGTGACGTGCGCACTGCGCGGTGTCGTCACGCGCGCGACAAGCGCAAGAGACTGGACTGCACCGCGCTCGTCGCACTGGCGCTCGTGCTGCAGCACCACGTTCCTCGCATCGATGCGCTGGACCACGCGACTGCGAATCGCACTCGTAGGCGAGAACAGACGTGGTCACGCTATTGGATCCGTACAGAGCGTCCACGTGCGGTCTGCTAGCACATCTGAGCGCTCGTGCATGAGCGCTTTCTCCATTATCCAGTAGAAGACGCCGCTCTCGACCTCGTGTGTCGTTGCGTACCAGCCACTCGTTGTCACTGGACGATCACAGACGATGCGTGGACTGTCACACCAGTTCTTCTGCTGCCAGTGCGTGAGCTCAGCGACTGAGCGCGTGCAGACGAACCGGACATTGTGCGTGAGCGTACTCGGAGCACGCTCGTTCAGTGCGCTAGCAGTGCTTTCGTATGGCGCCAGGAGTTGCTCAACTGCAGTTGCAAGTGTCTGTGCGTCTACAAGTCGCTGCGTGTAGATGCGCTGCTGCTCCGTGAGCACTGCAATTAGCAGCCTGAGGCGCCAGAGCACGCTCGCTTGGTCATGACGCGTCTTGCAGGTGATCGTGAGCTCGTCGTCGCTGAGCAGTAGGAGTGCGTGCTTGGCAGTCGCGACGCTAGTGTTGTCTGTACCAAAGAGCGTAGCGACACGCAACTCAAATACAGCGCGCTCAGCTGGTAATGCGCGCTTCGTTAGCTCTTGCTTTCGGTAGTAGTGCTGCCGCTGCTTGCTGCAGTTGCTTGCGCGTGCAGCAGCAGCAGAATTCTTCCATGGCGTCGTAGTGCTTGTGTGCTTGCTTCTGTCTGTCTGTAGCGTCGATGCGTGTGTACGAGGCTCCAATGCATCTGATACCGCCGAGGTGCTGCTGTCACTGCTACTACGTGCGTCCATAGCAGTCGTGTGAGGCGCTGCACTGGCGTCGCGCCTGAGCGAGCGCTCGGCTGCTTCAAGTGGTTCGCTTGTCATTGAAACCAGCAGATGTGATCACATCAAAGTCATGTTTGCGCTGATCAATACAAAATAGTGCAATTTACTCAGCATTCTTATTCAAACCATAGACTCTATTGATGATGATTTTGTTGATTCTTCGCAACATCGTGACAGCCAAATTAATCCCAGCTAAGTATGATGCGCGATGAAGCAAGTGCTGATGGCGACGCTGCAGCAGCTGCGGAGAAGCGCGCGCGCCACCGCGTGCTCGTCAAGCGAGCGTATCACCAAAAGATCGTACGTTCCGCTGCCTCTTGCGCTTTTGCGTCAAACTCAATCTCACACAAGAGCTACTTCTGCTGCTGCTGCTATCGTACTCTTGATGAGCTAGCACACGCTCGAGACGCTGCGGCAGCACGAGCGCCAGCTCAGTGCACAGTACAACCAGCTCCTCCACACTGCGACTGCGAATGCAAATGCGCGCATCGCGCGTGGCGAAGTCGTCTCTGGCGCCGCCGCAGCACGCGATATGTACGTGCAGCTCACGACGATCCGCGAGCAGCTCCAGCGCGAGCAGCGCACTCTGCAGCGCCTCACACACAGCCACGAGCAGTTCCAGACGCAGCTCTGTACACTCGTGCGTGACGCCACTGTTGAGCACAACTCTCGCCGCCACCAGCAACAACACACTAGCGCGCACGTATTGCTCCAACCACTAACAGAAGCGCAGAGCATGGACGTCTGTCGTTCGGCGACCGCTCGTGCGATGGAGTTCCGAGCGAGTGCACAAACGCTAGCGCTCGGGTCCGAGGTCTTTGGCTGGACGCACCGGTACCGCTTCCCGACGTCTGACGGTCGCGTCCTCGACTACTCGATTGCCAAGACGTTCCCGAGTCAGTCTGCCCAGGCGCTGAGCGCGCGCAACTGGGCGATCATGACGTCGCCAAAGGCGTACCGCGAGCTCCACTCGACCACAATGATCGCGAAACTATACGTCGTGCAGCGCGTGAACAGTGCGAACGTCGTGCTCTGTCGCGTCCTCCAGCGCTCGCACACGTCGCCGCGTTTCAAGACGCTCTTCTTAGCGTCGCAGGTCCAAGTTGCGCGCGGGTACTTGACGATCTACCGCGCGCTCGACCATCGCGACTCCATGCTCGAGCAGCACCTGGCTGATGATGAAGATGATGTTGACGATAGTAGTGGCGAGCAGCAGCCTCGTACAGAAGCGACGCCCGTCGTGTGGCTCGACATGTTTGCGTGGACGCTGTTTGAAGACATCGGTGGCGATGACGTGCGCTTTGAGTTTGGCGGGAGCATGGCGCACACGTCGCGCGAGAACGCGCAGTTCTGGATGCTCGAAGTGCTGCTCATGGCGCTGCGGTGGGAAGCGAAAGCCGTCGGTCCGCTCTTTACGCTCACGTAAGACTGCACGCGTGTAGGAAGCTTCCGAGTAGACAGTCAATGGATCAAAAGAAGCGGCAAAGTGGCAACGTCTTTGATCCCAGAGCGATCACTGTCTGTTGCAAGACGCGACATACGAAGAGTCTGGTTTGCAAAGTGCGTTGCTGGAGCGTTGACTGTTGACCGAACAGCCAAGCGCAAGCGGATTATTGCATCGAGTGAGCGAGCATGCATGCACTCGTGCCTTGCTTCCCCAAGTTCCAGTGTCAAGTGTGTTCGTGGACAAGCCAAGCGACTCATGGCGGCTCAGCAGCTTGCTCGTTTGGCTATGACGTACGCACTCGCGACGCAAGACCAACGCAGTGCTCACCAAGGCATTACGGCACCAGCCGGAACACGACCCAAGATTGAAGCGCAAGAGGTGAGACTTCGTCGTGGTTCACATCGATTCGCACGCAAACTATTGGGAAATAATGTGGACGTGGGAATTCGGTCCGCCCGAGAGTCATAAGACGCTTGCGATCGATTACAGCAGGTAAGAGCGCGAAGCATACACTTGTGGACTCGTGAGGCTGCACAGAGAGGGCGATCATACACTTGTACATTGCATGCTTGCAGCCGAGAGCCGGACGCTGAAGCGCTGATGGCGACCAGGCGGCGATGATCCAGCGAGGCTGTTGCTGCTGTGGGCTCACTCTGCAGCGACAAGGAGTGCACCCACAGCAGGCAGGCACTCTGTTTGAGCTGCAACGGTAAATGATCAAGGCGAGTCGTCAGCGCTGATCTTCAGTTTCGAACAGACCAGCACGTACCGAGCGC
>JAASFL010000144.1:0-32454 GCA_023333735.1 Globisporangium takayamanum
CGCTCGACTGGGTTTTCTGTTTTTCTGGGTTTCTAATCTAGCCTGATCTAGACTGTTTTGCGTTTCTAACTGCTTTTGGTCAACGTCAACGGTTGTCAAAGGAACCGGTGACGCGAGTCGCGACTGAACTCGCGCCCATGGTCTGTGAATGAATGTAACGACACAAGAGAGTGTTTGTAGAGAGCCCGCGTGGGTGTCGAGCATGATCATGCTGACACCAAGGCACAGGTCGCGTGTGAGAGAGGGGAGCAGCGAGAGCCTCGAGTGACCGGCGACGGTCACCGATGCCTCTTTGGAGCTGTTTGGGTGACCGTCGGCGGTCACTCCTTACAGTTGCGCTTTGTTGGCACGTCGGCTGAGCTGCTCTGCTCAGACTCACAATCAGAGACTTCGCTCTCACCCATAGCGAGGCGACGAAGAAGCGCTCCTGACGACTCGAGTCCGCGCTGTTTAGCTGCGTCCACCTTACGTTACTTCTAGGGTTGCTCCTTCTAGTCTGCTATGCGACTCACGATGTCTTGCAGAAGGGTGTCACGCTCGTTGTTCTCCTCCGACGTTCCAGACGCGCGCATAGATGCCTTCTCTGCGTCCACGTGGTTGTGTAGGAGCTTGTCGAACCGTGTGCGCAGTGCCGCTGCCGTCTTGTCCGGGATGGACCCGCTCACCGCCTTGCATTAATGAACGACTGCGTTGAACTTTCATGACGCCGTTGGCTGTACCGTATTGTGCCTCCCACGGCTTCAGTACGTTGACTGCGCGCAACAGGACTACATCGTCACCAGCCGAGAAGTTCTTGAGCGGGGTCCTAGCGCTACGTTCGCTTGCTTGACTCTCGTCGCCTGCATCGTTTTCCATCTCTACTCTCTTCTCTTTTGTGCTTGTGTGAGAATGAAACGAACAGGGCCCCGAAATCTCGGATTCAGTGGCTAAAAGAAACCACGTTTGAGAGAGGGGATATTGAAACTGAATCAATACTAACCTCGCATTCGAAAGGTCTCTATTGTATTCTGATGCATCGGGTTGAACAGATGGTTATCCACCAAGAATCAGAATCATCCGATCCTCTCTTAGATAATACTTCTTAAATTTTGGAAATGTAAATTTCTCAAAAAGGGATTTGTGTGGCATTTTAATTAGACGTTTCGAGCTGGATGGTTTTCAGTTTTCTGTTTGAGCCGGGCGTTGGAATGTTGAAAACTATTTGTCCTGAAACGTCTCATTGGAATGCTACAACATTCCTTGACAAAACCAGGTAGTCAATCGATAATCCTTTATTCCGTCTTTTCGAGGTTTTAGGTTTAAATGAGAATCGAGGTTTAATCATCTTCATCGTGCAGTTTGTATATTATACTATTTTCAAATGTAAACCTGTACCCTGGTTTCGAATGCGTGATTTGACTCGCATGAGGGAACACTTGAGCAGCTGCTCGAAGCCACTTGACGAGAACGAACGAGAATCAATGACAAGCGAAATCGGCTGGAGCAGACAGAAAGCCATTCACAAAGTCGACTCGCAGCACACGCGCGCACTCGCGCACGCACGAATCGAGTCGAGTGGCTGTTGCTAACGAATACAACGAGCGCAATGCTACCTGTGACAGCGCCGTCGCCGACGCACGCGACCGAGACGCCGGCCGAGCTGCTCTCGGCGCTGCACAACCAGACCAGCGAGCGCGATGAGAAGATGGCGACGATCGTCGGTCGTCGCGCCGAGCTAAAGAAGCTCACAAAAGTTGAGGGCAAGTGGGCGTTCTACCGCACGACGTGCCAGTTCCGGCTCGGCTACTTCTCGTTCCTCGTGCTCATGGTCATCCTCATGTTCTCGTTCACGTTCCTCATGGAGATCTTCTTCGCCATCTTCCTCCCGAGCGCGCGCATGGACCCGCACTTCACGATCCGCGCCATCTTCCTCCTCGGTTTGCTCCCGTTCGCGCTCATCTTGCTCTCGTACCTCTTTGAGGAGTCGAGTCGGCTCTTCCTCGACGCGATCGACAAGAGCGAGGGCAGTCTGAGCAAGTTCCGCCTCTCGCTCGCAGTCGTGATCCACTACTTGCGCCACCGCGACGAGATGCCGGACGACCGTCTCCACCTTGAGCTCTCGACGCAGTACCGCAACGACGACGAGGACAAGGCAGCGTGGCAGCAAGTCGTGAACGGCATCGTGAGCATTCCGCGCCGCGTCTACGGTCTCTTCCTCAACAACGACCCGTTCGATGACAAGGACAAGGAAGCCGAAGACCGCAAGCGCGAGGAGCTCGAGCTCGAGTTTGAGCAGAGTCAAGCGGCGGCGCTCGCTGGCGGCTCGCCTGTGATTGTCGACACGCACAGCTCGGCGTCGCACCGCTGGAAGAAAGCCATGGCGGCCGCGAACACGACTGTGATCTTCAACAAGACGCGCTTCGACGGTCCGCCGCTCGACTTCTCGACGCTCGTGATCGCCGACATCATCTGCCCACTCCTGTTCGAGATCGTGACGCTCTGGAGCTTCGTGACGACGCTGCTCGCGTCGCTGTCGCCAGTCAAGGCGTTCCTCGACTACATCCAAGCCGGCTTCTACTCGCTCGCGGGCTACCTCGCGCTCTGGATGATCTGCCACTTCTGGAGCTCGCGCAACCAGAAGATGCGCGAGTTCGTGAGCAACTACCGTCGTCAGCACCGCCAGATGAAGCGCGCGCTCGCGGAGATGGAGAACGAGAAGCGCGCGGAGCAGCTCTGGCTCGTTGACATTGGCTACCGCGGCTACGAGTACTTCCGCTCGCTCTTCTTCACGCTCTTCAGCTACATCTACTCGTGCTTCAGCCGCTCGCCGTCTGCAAGCGAAGAGAAGCAGCCGCTGCGCCCAGTGACTGCGACGACGTACGCAGAAGCCGCGGTCGCCGCGCGCGCAGACGCCGACGAGACGGAAGAAGCGATCGAGGGCAAGCGCAAGGTCCAGGACTTCGTAGAAGAAGTGCGCGAGTGGAACCCGTGGGGCCGTTTCTCGTACAACCGCCGCCTCGCGATCCTCTGTCCCGTTGTGTTCTTCAGTGCGATCATCTCGTTCTCGGCGTTCTACCTCGGCTGGACGATCATGGGCTTTGCGCTCATCCTCCTCGGCTACACGATCCAAGGGCGCTTCCCGCAGGTCTTTGGCACGGCCTTCCGCTCGTTTATCACGTGCTTCGTCATCCTCTCGTTCGTCTTCTTCTCGTCGACATGGGCCATCGGGACGTTCGTGTACGGCGGCGACTTCAAAGTGTACCCGCCAACGGCGAACTCGACCGCGCAGGACATGAACGTCCTCGGCGACGTCCCGAAGGTCTGGGGCAAGGTCGCGCAGTACCCCGTGTGCTCGCTCGACATCTCGGGTCTCGACATCGTCGACTTTGCGCTCATTGCCGACTCGGTCTACGGCTACAACACGTCCGTGCAGTTCCAGTCGTTCAAGGAGCGCTTCGAGGGCACGGCGCTGAGCGACTGGCAGTACGTCAAGCGCAATGACGAGCTCGTGGATCACCAGGTCTGGGTCGAGCTCTTCTTCCCAAAGATCAACATGACTGTCGTCGCAGTGCGTGGCACGGCCACGGCCACAGACGCGCTCGAGGACCTGCACTTTTGGTTTGGCGTGAGCATCATGCAAGCCGCGAACGTGTTCATTCCGTTCCTGAAGCAGCTCCCGACGACGTTTGTCGTCGAGATGCTCTCGCTCAACTTCTTCTCGTCCGTCATGCCGCCGCCTGTGTACACGGAGCTGCTCGATCACGTCGTGGCGCTCAAGCAGCGCGTGGGCGACAACCTCGTGCTCACGGGCCACAGTCTCGGCGGCGCCATGGCCGGCATGGTGGGCGCAGTGACAAAGACCCCAGCGGTGTCGTTCTCGGGTCCTGGACTGCTCTACACGCGCGGTCGCTTTGGCATCTCGGACCAGGACATCCGTGACTACGTGCTCACGATCAAGCCACGCGGCGACGTCGTGCCGCAGATCGACGAGCTCGCAGGCATGGTGCAGGAGATCGAGTGTCGCCGCACGAACCCGCTTGCGTGCCACAGCACGTCGACGCACCTCTGCGAGCTCTACGTGTCGTGCGGCGACCGGCGCCACCGCGACTGGTCCGCTGCGTCGCAGTGCACGACGTACATGGAGAAGCCGCCAGCAACGAAGAAGTAGTGAGTGAGGCGTGACTCTTCGCGTAGTCCGCTGGATCTATATTGTATAAGCAGTCGCGCGTGGCAACAGCAGATGGCGACAGCGCTGCTGTCAGAAGCGCAGGGGCTGCTGCTCATGGTACGAGCGCACATCGCTCCGCGTGTGTGAATACACATCCCATGTCATCTTGCTCGCTCGCTCGCTCAGTGTGCTGTCCATGTGTACTTTGAACGCTCACGTGTGTGCGCATGCGGACAGTCGCTCTCAGCAGGACTCGCACATGCAGCAGCGAAGCGAGCTGACAGGACCAAGAGCCTCACGAGGAGTGACACTACAGGGTCTAGTGGACTCAGCACTGCTCTTCACGCACTCGTTGCGCTCTGCGAGTTTGTCGCACTGAGGTTGGTTCATTGCTCTCTGTGATGACTTGATGCCGCTCAAACGTCTCCACTCTAACAACACGTGCATGTTTGATTCGCACTCCTACTAGCTCTGCGCCGCTGTCGCTCGCTATAGTCGTGCGCAGTGGCACTCGAGCAGCGCTGCGAGCACTCGACTCACCCTCACAGGTGCGCTATCTCACGTGAACTGAGCGAATGCCTCGATAAGTACACAGCCTCACACAGCTCACACATGATCGATGCACTTGACAGTGCTGGAGTCGAAAGCGCTGTGTTACAAACGCGACCGCGACTGCAGGCACTGTGCTCGGCTTCGTGGTGCTCGCAGCGGCCGTCGCAATGGACGAACATGACCCAAGTCCTCCACGCCATCGGGCTGAAGCACTTCACGCACGCTTTGAGAGCTTGAGAGTCCAGAGTCACTTGCTGTTCGTGCTACTCGCGATGCTTGGCGCGCTCTCGTGGATCGCAAGCAGCAAGAGCGAGAGTGCTGAACATCCAGAGTGGCCGTGCAGTCAGAGTGTGTCGTCGCCACTGCCGCGAGCAGATGCGTCCGTCCAGCTCACGTTTGCAGTGCTCGCCGGATGCGCTGGGTCCTGTGCACTCGCGTTTGAAAAGGTGCGATCCGCTGAGTAGCAGCGTTGACATTGCTGATCAATCGCTCATGAGCTGCTGCTTCTGATGCGGACCTTGTGCGTTGCTTCACTGCTGCAGTGCGTAGCAGAAGTCGCACTCAGCAGCAGCGACGACGTGTTGTATCACCACACGCTTGGTTTCGTGGCACTGCTGCTGCTGCTGCTGCTGCTCGCATGGGCTCTCATGGCTGCGTTCGAAGCGTGGTGGCGACGCTGCGCACTTCAGCAAGAAGACTCGTTCAAAATAGCAGACGCGTCACGCCCGAGTGTGCTGAAGACGTACATTGTCTCGAGCGTGCTGGTGCGATGAATGGATGTTGTGTGGCTCGACTTGGCTGGAGACTGTGGACGCAACGTGACATTCGTATGCTCGTGTTCTGTGTTGAGCAGCTCGGCGCTCTCCAAGGCACAGTCATCTTTGATGAGCTCCGTCTCGCGTCACCTGCTCGAGCGCCGCTTGTGTGCATCAGTGTCACTGGTACGTCGTCACGCTCCACCACATGTCCATAACGACAACGAGCTGATGCTGATCGTCACGCAATGATGCATGTGTGTGACGCAGTCGTCACGCTCGGACTAGCAACGCTCCAGTTCCCAACGACATCGCATCGCCATCGTGATGCAACTGCAGTCGCAGTCGAGTGGTCGCCACTGTGTGCAGCAACCGAGCACTTGTCCAGATCGACGACAACAATGCCGACAAAGCAGAAGCGCAGATGCAACTGCAGCAGCAGGAACCTCTTGCCACGAGCGCTGGCTACCGCCCTCCAGTGTACTACAAAGTGCTGTAAGTGCATGTGGAGAGCTCACTGAGGCTTGCACGAGATGCACTTCATCTCGACACACTTCAAGCTCAAAGAATCAAGAATCAATCACTCGATAAAACAATCACGAAGTCATCACGTACTGAATGTGTTGGATTATTTCCGATTGTTTCCAACACACTAATACCACTTGAGAAGCTAGCAAGACACCAACATGAGCGACCGCGTGCAGCAACCTCAAGCGAGCGCCGGGTCTGCGACTGTCGTCGAGACACCACCGCCCGCCCAAGTAGCAGACGCACCAGTGTACCACTTGCAGCTGCAGCCGCGTGTGCGTGTGACGTTCGATGAGAGCGTCGTTGACAACGAGCACCTCGGTCGCAAGAAGTCCAACAGTAAGGAGCTAAACTTTGTGTGAACGCGCTCGTGCTTGTGAGCGTCCACGCAAGATGCTGTGGTAGCTAACTACGTACGTTGTGTATGTCTACGACAGAGTGCTGCATTTTCCACAAGAAACGCGAGTTCGGCGAGAGCTCGAGCGAGAGCGGCGAAGACTCGTCCGATGACGACGACAACGACGGTCGTGCAAGACGCCCGCAGCACAAACATCACCGCACGTGCAAACACAGTGACCGTCCACACGAGCACAAGTCAGACGACGACGACAGTAGCGCAAAGCAAGCGAGTGACTAAGAGCGATACATAGTGTGCAGGCAACAGGTTTGAGTCAAGAACGAACAAACGAACGAATGCAAGAACGTGTTGGCTGCGTTTGCATCGTGTTGACATACAGAGCGCTCCTAGTGTGAGTCAGTCGTGCTTGTGTTGGAGCGTGTGGCAAGCGCTTACGTGAGCAAACGACTCTGTACTTGTGCGTGAGCGAGCCGCTCACTGAGCTGCAACAGCAGTCTGCGCTTTCTCGCTGTTTGTTGGGGTCTTTGGCTTGGTCTCCTCTAGCACCTGACAACGCATTCCGCAACGACATGATATATGATATGAGTCTCTGCTGTGCGATCACACTCCGATTCAACTGCTGCTGCAACTGGAGATCACGCACCGCAATGTGGTCGACAATGAGCATGCAGTCGATGATCGCGCGCGAGTTCAGCAGCGAGTTGTCCCATAAATTAAACAAGTGGAGGAGGAAGTTGTAGCGCAAGCCGTGGTCCAAGAGCCTGGTCATCAGCGAGACACACCCATCGAACAACAAGCAAGCAAGAGAGTCAGTCAAACGATCAAGCGACGCAGCTACTCGTCAAACAGTCCGTACAAGTCGCGACCGCACCATTTGCCGTGGAGCTTCGCAAACAAGCGGCACGACGACGCAACCATGAAGTCGGCGAGGATCCTGTTGCCAAGACAAGCGCAATGAACACACCAGTGTGTTAGTCTGGCTAAGTTCGCGCACACAAGAACAAGAGCAAGCGAGCGCGCACTGGACGCACTTGTTCTCTTTCACGTGGCGGTTCCACTTCTTCATGAACTCCTTCTCCTCGAGCGCGACGTCTTCGAACTCATCGAGGAGCTTCTCGCTCTGCTTGATGATCCACTCTTCGTCCACGTCGTCGTCGCTGTCGTAGTCCTTTTCGTGGTCGAGCACAACGGCGCCGGTGCGCGAATGGAAGTACTGGCGCTGCAGCAGTGGCGCGTAAAACTCTTGCGGCTGCTCCTTCGAGAGCTCCTCGAGCTCGTCAAACTCGTGCATGCGCTCTTCAATCTTGTTCTCTTCCGGCGTCTTGGCGCTCTTTGGGTGCTTCTTTGGCGAGAAGTAGCAGTAGTGGTGCTCAATGCGGTCCATCGCGTCCGTGTTCAGGTCCATCTCGCACGGCGATGGACTCACGTTCGCGTTCAGCTCGCCCTTCCAGTGCGACTGCGTCGTCGTCACGTAGATGTGCGCCATGTTGTCGTGACCGACCTGCTTCGACAGACAAGAGCGCATGCAGTTGTAGGTGAGCAAGACAGCACACCATGACGTCTATCTCGTCACATCCACTACAAGGACGTACCGCGACTTGGAAGCGCAGCCTGCTGTGCGAGCACACGAGGTGCGCCACGAGTCCGCGGAGCGAGCCGGCGTACATGTCGCACCACGAGCACGAGTAGTCCGAGCGCTTCTCGCTCATGCGGCGGAGCATCGAGTGGTAGAGAAAGTGAAAGTACACCTGCGCAGCCATTCGACAGAGAGCGCTGGTGTGTCAGCAACAGCTGCATTGAGGACCACAGAGTCACAGCGCAGGATCAAAGAGCGTACCCCTGCGTTCTCGCTCTGCGACGCCGACTTGGCGAGGTGGTGGTGGTTCGGTGAGTCGACGACGTACGTCGGTGGCTCATCTTTCTTCGTCTCAACGCTCTCCGCGGACTTGACACCGAGCTTTGCGACTGCGATTTCGTGGAGCCCCTTCATGCGCTTCGCTTTCACGGGCGGACTCCACTGCACGCGGAACTGCAGCTGCACAGCTATGGAGACACAGCATCATTGCCATGTCAGCAGACACTCAGCATGCTGAGTTCGCAGTGTGAGCAAAACACACACGTACCTCCTTTCACACTCGACGACACAGCTGGGAGGTCAATGCTGTTCGTCCCGTTGCGCCAGTGCGTCACGTCGATGCGCAGGACATTCGCAAACAGCGGCGTGCGACCGCAGATCGCCTGCGTGAGCAGCTCTTTCCCAGTGTGTTTCGCACGCGACGCTGGCGCAGAGAACGCAAACGACGTGTTCTTTGCGAGCGCCGTGCCGACGTCTGCGAGGTCGACGACTTGGAAGAGCAGCAGGTACACGCCGACGTTCGAGCGAATGAACTGCCGACCGAGCGTCACCTCCTTGGCGCAGAACACTGTTCACGACAGTTCAGTCATCTACACGTTAGCACTGATGTCGACGCTCGTCATCGATAGCATTGGACTGCCAGTTCAGCACCACAAGCAGGCGCCGACAGTGTCCACCGCACGTTCGCACCTGGGATCAAGCTCGTCGCGACGAGCTCGAACTCATTCTCTGCAAACTTGACGCCCTTCGCCGTGAACACGGACAGGAGCAGCCCAATGCGGTGGTTCTCGCGCTTGAACACGTCGAGCGTCTCGGCCGTGATGCCAAACTTGAACTCGCGGAACGCTGCCGCAGTTGGCGCAATGTCGTCCTTTTTTGCGTTCGTCTTTGCGCGCTGCGCTTTCGTTTTGTTGTTCGACGCGCCTTGGAGCGCAAGCGCCTTCTTCTTTGCGTCGATGCGGTACTTGAGCGTCCGTGGGAGCAAGAGCGGACTTTTGAGGTGCACGACCTCCAAGTACTTGTAGAACGACGTGAGCTGCAAGTACGTCGCGCGGAACTCGTCCTCCATCTCCTCCTGACGTGCCTTCACTTTCCGCTCTTTCCCGTTCTTGCGCTCACTCGGCTCGTCGCGCTTGCGCTTGCCGTTCGCGCCGCCAGCGTGGTCGTCCATCATCACGTGTGTGCGTCTCGCAACGACCAGGTCGCTTCGCTTTCGCGCCAATGTCGTCGAGGGCCTCGCGTTTGGTTTTTGTCTGGTTGGGCTGCAGTGGAATGTGATTATTACAAATATAGACTTATACATCTATTATACATAGATTTGTAAGACAACAAATCGAAAATGGCTCAAATAGTGGTACAAGATACATAAATTACAATTTCGAGCGAAATCGAGCGATCTTCGCTCAAGAGACGACGCTCGAAACGACCGACCGACTGACGGAGCAGCCAAGGCAGGCACGTCGTGCGCAAGCAGACCGAGACGTGCATAGGCGACGGAGTGAGTGTGCGCAGACGACGCATGGACGAAGTGCTCGGAACAGGTCCTATCACGAGAGAGCTCTTGCGCCAGACGCACATCATGACCGTCTCCAGCAGCAGTACTAGCAGCAGTGCTGCCGCTGCTGCGCTCCGCAATGTCGTAACTACAAGCACGACCAGTACAGCCACTGCGTCTGCTGCGATCACAGCAGTCACGACTGCGATCGCTGGCGCGCAGCCGACGCTCGTAGCACTAGGTAGCAGCAGCGCACGCGAGCTCACAAAGCCCCACATGCGGACATTTGCAGTCATCATCTGCAACGACTGCCTCTACCTCGAGTTCCCAGGCTGCGACGTGCACGGCGTGCTGTACACGGATCGCGTGCTCTCGACTGAGAGCAAAGACAAAGAGAGCGGCAATCGCTCGCGTCTGCATGCCAAGTGCCCCGAGTGCACTGCAGCGACGAACAACGTCCGTCCGTTCCGTGACGGCTGTCGTCGGTGCAAAGGCGCAACAACAGTGTGTATGTGGGCATCGACGCTCGACGAGATAGCGCAGGCGCACGACGCGTTCCCGACTCACACGGAGGAGATCGAGCACACGGCGCTCGTGTGCGACTCATGCCAGAGCGTTGTGTTCCCGCGTGCGCGCGAAGTGCTGACGCGCCGCGCACTCGATGAGCCGCTCACGACGCTCCACGGCAAGCCGCTTAAAGTGTCGAACTTCCAGCTGAGCATGCCACACGTCGACGGGTGCTCGCGCAAGGGCATGCCAGTCACGACTGTGCCGATCCAGTTGCCCAAGAGCGAGCTCAAGTTCGTGCACGACCGCATCGAGAAGTGTCCGATCGCGCAGCGCATCCAGGGCGGACTGCAGTACCGCAAGCGCCACACGGAGGTGCTCACGGAGCAGAACCATCTCCACCAGGTCCGTTTGATCAGCATACTCTGGCGTCATCATCACTGGACAATTGGCTGTGGTCTCACACTCTGCGCGTGTCGTACAGATCTACCTCCGCTTGCTCACGTCGATCGTCAAAGCGTTCGACTCGAGATCCCCGAGCGCAGTCGAGCCGCTTCAAACGGTCTGAGCCGGATGTTCTGTTCTCTCTCTCTTGTCTCCTTGCACTTGCGCTGACGCTCGACTCCTTATGTGTGTTGTGTGTGCATTGGCGTGTCAGGTGCTTGCGATGTTTGCCAAGATGGAGTCGCTCGCGCTGTTTGCCGACTGGTCACCGCCACGGCAGCTCTCGAGTGTCGTCGTCACCCCCACGCGCGTGCTCTCGAGCTCGGACTTTGACAAAGCACATGGCGCGCACAGGTACGACTCAATGAACAACCACGTCGTCGTGTGTTCTAATGTCTACGACTGACGCGAACCGGAATGACATCGTCTGGGCGTAGGATCCTAGAGACTGGAGGATCGTTCTGGCGCTCTGCGCTGCCGTCGCCGCAGCGACCGCACGACGAGTGGCTCAGTATCCAGTTCAACGCTGGCGTGACGCTCTCGGCGATCACACTGAGCTGGCATCCCGACTTTGCCCCAACGCGGTTCGTTCTTGGCGTCTCTGCTGACGGGACGTCGTTCGAGACAGTTGCGATCGTCGTTGACGGCGCTGCCGAGACGCGCGTGGCGTTTGCCAAAGTGCGTGCGTGTCCTGGTGTCTATCTGCCCATGTCTGTGCTGCTGTCATAGACGACTCACTTGTCAATGCACCGCGGCTGTTGCTCTAGCACCAAGGACGCGCAGTGTCGGCGATCAAGATCACGCTCCTGTCGACAAAGTCCAGTAGTGCGTCGCTACTTGAGCTGCTGCTTTTGCTGTTGTTGCTCGCACACGGACTCACTCACGCGCGATGGATCTCCGTGGTGCATGTCAACAGGCAAGACGTTTGGTCTCAAGTCCGTCACGTGCCACGAAGCCATGTACGAGCACCTGTACACGCCATCCGACGCCTTGCTCCGACACTTGCAAGACTGGCTCCTCGACGCGTCCATGTCTCCGTGCCAAGAGGTCCGTGAGCTCGCGCTGCAGGCGCTCGAGCACTTGGCGCTCGCATCCGGTTCGCTCTGCGGACTCCTTCACTTGGCAGCAGGACTGCTCTTGAACTTTGCGCCATCGAGTTCGTCGTCCAGCCCACTGCAGCGCAGTCACGTCACTGAGAGCGACTGGAACCGCATCGACGTCCTCTCAGACACTGCACAGCAGAGTGCCGGGCGGTTCTTGCGCCAACTCTCGCTGAGTATCCAGGACCTCGTCGCGGACAAGGAGTGTTCCACCACTGCCGCTGTCGCAGCAACTGCAGCGAACGAGATCTCGCTGCTCGATCAGCGGATCCTGCAAGGCATGTCCGCGTTCCTTCGAGGCGACGTCAGCTTGAGCACTGCAGGCGACACCACGCAGCGCCCGAGCGCTGTCCATCCGCTTGTGGGGCAGTCGAGTGGACAAACAGCGCAGCATGCGCCATCCTCACGAGCAGGCAACGACGACAACGACGACAACGACAATGAGCTGAGCACGACCGAGCGCGACGACACCGTGCGTCCGTTCATGATGCTGTCCGTGCTGCAGCCAGCGTTTGTCCGGTGCATCAAGCGGAGATCGCAGGTACGCGAGCAGCTCGCTCGTTATCCTGGAGGATGGTTGTGCGAGTGTGATGTGAAGAGCTGACAAGCAAACGCGCACGTGCTACTGCTGCAGCTCGGGATGATCGTGCTCTGTATTGTGAGCGAGCTGTCGGCGTGGCAGATGAAGCGCATGCAGCGCGCAGAGGAGTTTGCTGGGAAGCGCGAGGAGGAGCTGATGCAGCTCGAAGAGCCATTCTCGATCGAGATTCGCCCCGAGTTCTTTGACCTCGCGCACCGCATCCTCAGCGTCGTGCTCGCGCCCTGGCTGTCTGGACGAGACGCCACCACCAGCAGCACACGTGCGCCATCACGAGAGCAAAAGCCACTTGGCGCGGACAGCGAAGAGAAATCGCCAGAGAACGAGCCTGTCAGTCTCGCGACCTCGTCCGCATCGCCAGTCGACTTGTACTCGCTCCTGCAGCAGTCGTTTGCCGAGATGAGTGCTGACGTCGCAAACGAGAGCAAGACGAGTGACGGCGCACTGAGTCGACTACCACCGACTCAGGACTTTGAGCAAGTGTTCTCACCTGATGGACTGTGCGTCGCGCTCCTGCAGGTACGTCTTGCACAGTCTCATGTTCATCCGTACTCGCTCACTCCAAGACACTGACGCTCGCATGATGACTTGGTATCGCTCTCGCAACAGACGATCACATCGAACATTCGACGCCTCGTGCTCTCGCGCATCGATCCGTCTGAAGTCGGGATCGAGCCTGTGAGTGGGGACTTCCTCTCAGCGCCACCAGCGCTCGAGCCACTGGTGTCGTCGCTCGAGCAGCTCATCTCGCTCGGTGCGAAGCGAAGCGACCCGTTCTTTGCCGTCTCGTTGAAAGCCGCGGCAACTGTCGAAGTGGGCATGGAGGCGTTCTACCCGTCAGCACAGCAGCGAACGAAGCTCTTGACGTCGCGCATGGGCAAAGGCGCGACACTGGAAGTCCAAGTGCGCTGGCCCGTGCAGGAGCGCGACCAGGAAGACCCGCGCTACGAGCGCCTCATCCTCATGCTCCAGTTCGAGTGCATTCGCATGGGCATCACGCACGCGATTCGCGGGAGCTGGCACTTGTTCATGCACCTCATCGTCGAAGTCCCATCGACAGAGCACACGGAGCACATCTTGACGAACCACTTTGCGAGCTGCATCCAGCGCGCGGGCTTCTCGTCGTGGCAAGTCGTCGCTGGTGCACAGGAGATCTCGATCAACTTGCAGCGCCACTTGCACTGGAACCGCGTCGAGAAGATGTCGCACGACTCGGGCGCCGGCTGGATCCGCGTGTATCCGCGCGACGTCGCGCAGTACGCAGACGTGCTCGCAGACGTCGAGCACTTTGTCGCGATCCACGACAAGCGCGATGGCGCCAAGCGGACGTAGCTATTTATCTGGAGGTGCTTCCGCCCAACTGTAGTAGTGTCCTGTGTCCTGACGACGTTCGTGAGCAGTCGGCATAGAGGAGCAGAGCGGCACCGCACAAGCGACTGACCAACAACATCCTCCTCCTACTGACAGCTTCAAAACGTGTGTTGTGAGTGAGTCTACTGCGCCTAAATGCCGCGCGCGACGAGCGTCACGACCGCTTTGTCTGTGACCGAGTACGCAAACAGCGACGTCGACACTTTCCCGGCGACCTTGGGCGTGAACGTCACTGGCACTTCGATGAACTTGCGCGGCTCAATCGTTGTCGTCGTGTAGCAGCACGAGAACGGGTCCATGAGGTCCTGCAGAAAGACCGTCATCGGTGCGCTTGAGCCGTTGCAGATGTAGACTGGCACTTGGTGCGACTCGCCGACGTTGCAGCTCCCGCACTCGACTGCGCGCGCGTGAAAGTACAAGCCGCGGCGGTTCCGCTTCTTCGTGTAGTAGAACGAGTCAGTCTGGGACGAGATCTGGTGCCGCGACCGGGCAATCGCATCAAACGGCGGCAAGCGCTGCATCACGTCCGCGGTGATGACAAAGCTAATCTCGCGCGAGACGCTCGTCCCTACGGACACTGTGAACGACCCGGTCCAGCTCTCAGCACGCGGTACACTCCGCGCCGACACAGCGCTGTCTTCGTTCCGCCGCTGGTCGAGCGGTCTCGCTAGTGGCAGCAGCGTCACAACGGCCTCGGATGCTGGTGCGATGGGACCGTTCTCAGGACGGATCTTCAGGTTCTCGTGCGAACAGCTGATCGTGAACAACTGTGTCTCGTGCGTGTTGTTTGTGATCTTGAGCATCGCAGCGCTGACTGCGTCGCCGTCTCGCCTGCTCTTGACGCGTTCGAACTTGATAAACGTCGGACCGATCTCAATGTCGTTGATGCATCTGCTCTGCCGAAGCTCCTCCACTTGCCGGTCTCGCGCAGTGTCCACAATGCGCGGCACGTTCCCAGCGACGTCGAACGCTTCGAGCGCCAGGTTCCGCCGCACACTTGCTTCGATGAGCACTTCGTACGGCGCAAAGAGCGCTTCGACGCCGACGCCGCGGAACTGGAAGATCCCTGCAGCGACACCTGCGGTGCGCGCTTTGAACGTCACGAGGAATGAGCTCGAGGCGCGCGGTGCGAGCTCGAGCACTGCTGGCGAGACTGAAAACTGCTGGCAGCCAGTGCTCAGCGGCAGGAGCGACACGCAAATGCGCGCAACTGCGTCGCTTCCGTTCGCAAACACAATGCGCTCGGTCATCGTCTCGCCGACTGTGCACAGGAGTCGTCTGCACCGACGTGACAGCTGTGTGATGATGAATGCACAGCAGAGAGAGAGTGAGAGGTCGAGTGAGGCGCGTGCATATGCGAGTCCGTATCGCACACTGTTGATCGTCAGGTTGTACCTGCATTGGGTTGATCGTGATGTCTGCGAGGTCGTCTTCTGTCGTCTAAACACACAGAATGAGAGCCCCATGTCAGTACACGACAGAGATCAAGCGTCAATGGACTCAAGTCTCGCACGTACTGGCTTGCGCGGAAGAATGCGGTCCGAGGCGCCAGTGTCGTGACGCCAAGGTCCGTTTGGAGCGTCAATGCGAATGCTCCGAGGATCGCGTGTGACGTCAGCTGACGTCGTCTCGCGGCATGGTGGGTGCGAGTGCTCGCTGCTTCTTTCCGAGTGTCCGTTCATGTGCCGACGATCGTCAATTCGCGTCTTTGTCGGCGATGCCAGTCCAGTCTGTCGGTGGATCTCAAAGTTCGGGCGTTCAATGCTGTCGCGTTCGCGCATCCCATCGGAGAACCGGACACCGGAGCTCCGCTTCCTTGGCGTGTGACTGCCGTCTCGCTGAGCGCTCGTGAGCTCAGTCGGCTGCATCGCGCCGCTCTTCTGATTGAGCAAGGCGCTGCTGTCGCTATCAGCGCCCGACATTGTGCGTGCAACAAACCGCTTCGCGTCCAGAACAGCGGAGCTCTCTGACGCGTCTGCAGCATGGCGCGCTCGACTCGACAACGGAACTGTCTCGCCTGTGTGGGCGCTCGAGATGCTCATGTCGCACTCTTCGTTGATCCGGAAGAGCTGCTGGCTCGCGTGTTCGACTGACGACGACACGGAGCTAAAGCGCGACTCGCGAATCGTGTCGAGCTCCGCAAAGCGCTCACTGCGCTCGTGTCGGAACGTGTCGCTTGAAGTGCTTGACCGCGGCTCTCTTGTGCGTGGCGACGTGACAGTTAGTTCGTCGCGTGGATCATCTTCAGGGTCGTCGCCCCAGCTGTCAGTTGTTCGCGAGAGTGGCAGTCCAGTCTCGAGCGACAAGTCGTACTCGCGCACAATGTCGTGCACAGTCGACGTGTCTGGCTGTCCGCGGCAGTCGCTAGGGTCTGGTTCGCTCATGTGCGCTGGCGGATTCGCAATGAGTGCGTCGATCTCGTGCAGCGCTTCGACGATGACCTCTGGTCCGCGCTGCATCGCACGGATCGACTCTGGCAGCTCTTCATCGCGTTCACTGACAAGAGGCACGTCGAGTCGGTGATCTTCTGGTCGCGCTGTGTCTTGGCGCGCTTCGTTCGCATGCTGCGTCGAGCTATCGAGGCTTTCGTCTACTTCATGAAGCTCGAGTGGCTTCCGTCGGTTTGTTTTCTCCTGCAGCAGCAGCAGCCGTAGCAATCAAGCGAGATGGTCAGCTCGAAGCATGATAACGTTCGTAGTCCAGCACATTCACCACTCTTCACGCACCTGGAGGTACTTGAGCGAGTTGGGAGTGAACGCGAGCCGAGCGCTGTCAAAGTGGACGTCGTAGCCAGACGAGAACGCAGTGTTCTGAGCATTGTAGTGTGCAGAGCACGACAGACACAGTCACATGGCATAGTCAGTGACACAATGACATGTGTGAGATCGCATGCGAGGCACCAGCAGCAGCAGCTCACCTGACATACCGTATCGGAAAACGACAGACTCGATTGCTCGCGCACACGTGGTGCAGTAGCTGCAGGCGCTGGTTCACAGCGGGGGCTCGTAGCAGCAGTAGCAGCCTCTGGTACTGTTGGCGTGGCGTCGTGCTCACCACTCGTGCGCTCCATCTCCTGCGCATACAACGAGCGCCATGAGTGAGTGCTTCCACAGTGATCTTGACACGAGCTCTGTGAGTCACGACGCGACACACACGAACGCTCAGTACGTACGTCGTCCAGCGCAAACTCGACGCGCTCCAAGTTGCGCGACCGCTTTTCGAAAAAGTCGCTCGGACGGCCGCTCTCGCTCGTCAAGACGCTCTCGTTCTGTTGCGTCGCCCAGTTCGCTCCTTGCGCTTCGACGTCGTGCTCAAAGCTGTCGTCACCGCCGAGCTGGTTCTTCTCGAGGTATGTCGCTGGACGAGCAGCAAACGGACAATGCGCCAGTGATAGCGAGTCACCGAATGCAGAGTGCACGTCAATCCATCTACAACAGCCAAGTCGCCTGAAAGCGCAGCTGGAGCGCAGCCTTTCTCAACGCACCTGCATCGACAAACTCATCACTTGCAACTGACACTCGATCGTGTGCGTTCGCGCTTTCGACGGCGCCATCAGTGCGCTGGTGCTCACGCAGGACGTCGTCGAGCGCGTTGAACGGCTGCTGCTGCTGCTGCTCGTGTATGTGAGTGTGTGCAGAATACGCGAGGGTGTCGTGCTGCTCGTCGTGTTGACTACCAGTGTCGACATCGTGCTTTTCATCGTTCGTGTCGTAACGCCACGAAGTCTGCTCGTGCTCATGCGCGTGCTGCTGTGGCTGACGATAATGCTGCGCATAGTCGATGCTGTCTTGCTCGTAGCGGTTGCTCGGAAACAGCGCGAGCGCCCGGTCAAAGCTCTCGCCGAGCTGGTCGACGTCCGAGATCGCGCTCACATTCGGCGAGAAGAACTGCTCGGACGCGCGCTGGCGGCGGCTCCGCAGACGCTCTTGCTGCAGCTCCTCGTAGCGCTGCAAGTACGTCTCCATGCTCGCGCTCGCGCTCGGCGTCGTCGCGCGCACTTGTTCCTGTTTGCGGTTCAAAAATTCAAGTCTCTGGAGCGTGAAATATCACGATAGCAACCACCACAAACCGTGAATTTTACGAATCGCGGTCGCCAGTGATCATCATGTCAAGGCATGCGGTCGCTGTGTGTGTACCGTACTCTTGTACATGCTCCTGTCCATAAGAGACTACAAATGAGTCGATACGACAGCCGACTCGTTCGTTCACTTTTTGCGGCAATGCACGCGCGTCCTTCCACACACACACACTAGGGGTACTTTCGTCGCTCGGGCTCAAGGCGATCGAGCTCCTCGAGCTGCGCCACGAGGTCCTCGCCTTCGCGCGGGATCCACAGCCGCGGTCGCTTGAGGAGCGACTCGACCGCCTCGGGGCTAAAGATGGTCTGCCGCAGCACAGACTTGTCGAGCGCGAGCTTTTGCATCGCGCGCGCGAGCTGCTCAAGGTTCATCTTGAACGTCGTTTGCCGCCGCTTCCGGCGGTTGTGCAGCTGCCCCAGGCGCTTCACCTCGCTCTCTGTGCGGCCGTTCTGCTGCTTGATCGGGAACCAGTGCGCGCGCTCCCAGATCGCGATCGCGTTCTCGCGCAGGAACGCGTCTTGCGCTGCGAGGAGCTCTTGCACAGCGCTCGAAGCGACGCTCGTCACGACCTTCGGCCACTCGGATGGTATGGACCGCCACGGCGCGAGCGCAAGCAGTCGCTCCATCTCGTCTAGCGGAATGAACACGTTGTAGACCGACCAGATGTTGTTGTTTGCGCCGCCGTTGCCGTTTGTCGTGTCTGGAGCACGTAGCAATGAGAGAGCGCTCGTTAGTCAACGAAGAAGCTGCAGGATCATGCTGCAGTCAGCGCATGCTCTGTCGAACGCACCGCCAGTAGCGCTGTTCGTCTCGAGGGCTCTGTTTGCCGCAGCTTTCTTCAGTGGCTGCAGATCCACTGCTGCATACACATTGTCACGCACACATACACACCACGAACGACGCACACGTGTGAGCAAAGGACACCAAGCACACGCACATGTGCGCGCTGCAGTGTCACTGTACCTGGCTTGGACTCGCGCTTGAGTCCGCGGAGTTGGGACCGTTGCTGCACGAGCTTCTCGCGACGCAACCGTCCTTTTGTCGAGTTCTTGACGATCATCTGGTGCGGCAGTGGCTCGAAGCTGTCGTTCTGGAGGAGGTAGTCCTCAAAGATGCCGGCAAGCAGGTCTGGCGAGTCCTTGCGGTCAAAGTCAAAGTTGGACTGGAGCCAGCGCTTGCAGTGCCCGACCTGGAAGTTGCGCGCGTACTCGACCTCGTTGAGGCGCATTTTGAGTGCCTGCTTCTCCTCCGCGAGGCGCTCGATGACCTCTTCGAGACTCTCGATCTCGCTGCGCAGCTCAGCCACTTCCGAGCTGTCGGTGTGGCTCGGCGTCGGACGCGACTGTGCGTCGTCCATTTTCGGGTCATTATGGCTGTGTTTTTGCGTCTGAAGGTGCTGCTGGGGATGGTCGAAGGGTCTCGGGGACGCGGCGTCCTCGACTGGGGCAGTGAGCTCGTGGATGGACACTCGATGCCGCAGCTGGGGCCGCTCGGCCGCGCTCGACTGAGGCGGCTCGCTGCTCGTGCTCTCTGTCGCCCTCGTAGCGCTGCTCATAGCGACAGTGCGCGGTGGCGGCAGCAGCGATGGTGCGAGCACACTGAGGTCGTCGTCGCCGGTCGGATTCTGTGGGCGGGTCCTCTCACTCGCTCGCGAACTTCCAGAGCATATTTAGAATTTACGCATTTTGCGAGACAGAACCACCAAATACACACAAAGACGACCTCCTCCTCGCGAATCGAACTGCACGGCTCGCGCTCTTGCGCGTGGCTATCTGTGGTCAGTTTCCAAGACGCACGAAGCTGGTCGTCTGGATGCGAGCGCCAGGACGTTCATTTACAGCCATGCAGCGACGCTCGCGACCAAATGTCCTACTTTGTCGTCGTCGTCCTAGTGGTGGTGGTGGTGAAGCGAGCATGAACACCCTCGGCGTACTCGATCGATATCGATATCGATCGATCCAGAACAACACGTGCATCAGTCTCATCGATTGTCGCAGCGCAACGCAATGCGGCGTACTTTCCATCACAATACAGCGCTCTTCCTAACCATCATCCAAGGAGACGTTCACACTCTACTGACTGGTTGATTGTTTGTACCTATGTTTGATGCATGAGCAGATGCACGAGATCTCGAGCATTGGTTTGAGCACACACACATGTATGTGCTTGTCGTCGCAACAAAGCAGCAAAGGCGGGTTCGATCCATGATCCGTCTTTATCGAGGACCAAGAGGATTGCAACGTACTGAGAATGTGTTATCTCGGCCACTACAGCCACTTCAACAA
This sequence comes from Globisporangium takayamanum, assembly GCA_023333735.1. Classification (NCBI taxonomy): domain Eukaryota; phylum Oomycota; class Peronosporomycetes; order Pythiales; family Pythiaceae; genus Globisporangium; species Globisporangium takayamanum. Next base: position 20,075 of record JAASFL010000144.1, read on the forward strand.
GATGCATTTCACACATTGAATTTCAATTTTCTGCACGTATTTCAGTACATGTACAACAAACAGACTGGTGCCTCGACCTCTACCGCTACACGCACAGCTTCGGCTCCAATGTCGGTTCGCGTGTTGCTGGTGCTGCGATCGTCGCTGTAGAGGATGGCTGAGCTACTGCTTGTGTTGGTTGTGCTGGTGCAGCCGTCGCGAGTGGCTGTGACGCCTGAATCGTCGTTTTTGCAGTCGTCACAGTTGGTGTCACGGACGACACTCCGACCGGTGCAGGTGTGGAACTCGTTGCACCACTCGCGCCACTCGCACCGCTGACACTGCTGCACTTGGCACCGACGCCGTCAAACACTTGCTTGATGTTCAGTCCACCAAGCATATCGATCGAGCAGTCGGGAATATCCATGCTCTGCAGTGCATTGAGCGAAGCGATGCAAGCGCTGGTAGTGCAGAGCTTGGCGATCTGCGCGTCTGTCGGCGGCCCCGATGGCGGCAGCATCTCGAAGCCCGTTGCAGCAACGCACGCAACGACGTCGGTGTTCGACTCGAGCGGCTTCACGATCGTAAAGATCTTCATGAGGTCACATGATGTCGCGTCAGTTGTTGCAGCGAGAAGCGTTGCGCTGAGTGTGACGAGGACCATACGCAGTGCGTTCATGCTGGCTTGCTCGTGTGTGTGTGCGCGCGTGCGTGTTGGTCGAGACTGCAGCAGTAGGCGAGTGCTGGCGGATTCGAGAGTGAGCGACTGAGCGAGTGTGCTGCCGAGTCGGCGCTTCACATGCAAAAGACGTCGCGAGAGGCGTGCGAGCTGCAGGCACTCCCATGTGTGTGTGAGTGTCTTCGAGCGAGTTTCGTTGACCACGTGATGGTGGGAAGCAGGTGTAAAGGCGAGTGGCGAGCGCGCTTCATGCAGTCGACCGGCACAACTGCAGTAGAAGTGCAACGCCAGCACGAGCGATGAAGAGTCCACGACCGCACATGGCGGACCGATTCATTCGGAGCAGCGCCAGCTGGTCGATCCAAGCCTTTGCAGACGATGCTTCGTGGATGCTGTCACACTGACTCTCACGTATCGTTCGGACGCGCAGCAGCAGAAAGGGTCTGCGCTCTTTTCACAGCGGCATGGAGTACGACTTGACCGGCAGTGATTGCCACGCCAGGCAGCGCCGTCCTGGTCACCACTTGTTGGACTCAAGCGCAACAGCAGCACACATACGTGGCCAGGAGCGAGACAGCGAACTAGAGGTGGCGGACTGGCATCACACGCGATCTATTCCATTACTGTGTCGACGAGGCCGAGTCCTCGCGCCGCGCTAAATACTCACTCGTGTCGCCCTGGGTCTCGTTGCGCTCCCACTCAGTAAATAAATGTACACAACTCCCTCGATGCTTGCTTGCTTGCTTCTCGTTCTTCTTCCTCTGCTCTTGCGTCGCTGGTGTCGCTGCCACGATCGATGCTGGTAACGCAGTCGCAACATACGACTGCGTCGTTGCACGCTCTCAGGCTGCTGCTGCTTACGTAAAGCTCAGCAGCTCGCGCAGCAGCTGCTCGTCCTCTTTCTTCACAAAACGGCCCTTCACTCGCAGGCGCGAGTCTGCAAAGTTCTTCCGCACGTCGTACTTGACCTCCTTTCGCCACACGCGCTTCTGGCGCTTGTCCAAGAACTTCTCAATGCGCTTCCGTCGCGAGTCTGGCGAGTACGCGCCAACAAAGCTCTGCTTCTGCCCAGTCTTGTCCTTTGAGCTGTCGATGTTCGTGCCAAACGTGCGCGACGCGCCAGATGCAGACGACGACGCGCCAGGAATCCCAATCGGCCGGGTCGTCGACATCGACGCAGTCGTCGGCGACGACGTCGATGCAGCGCCACTTGAGGGCGACTTAGTCTCAGTCTTTGTGCCAGTCTCGGACTTGACTTGGTTCTCGAGAAAGTCTTCGGCAAAGCTGAACGTCGCCGGCGGCGTGATCCCAAGCCCCATGGACGGCAGTGAGTTCGGCAGCGACGTGCCGAGCGACCCGCTGTAGAAATCACTATCGAGGATGTCGTCACGTGACGACACGTCTGCAAACGCAGAGTCAAACCCGAGCTCGTCCCATTCGTCGAGCGACTGGCTTCGCGTCGACGATGAAAACTGCTGCAGTGGTTGCGCAGACAGGTGACCGCAACGTCAGTGACACTGACTCTGAGACTGTCAAATGAACGCATGGCAGTTGACAAACACCACATTGCCTACCTCGTCTTTCGGCGTGTCGCCCAGCGAGCCGACGTTCAAGAAGCCCAAGTCGAGGTCGTCCAAGAGGTCGATCGACGACTTTCGATTTAACGCGCCGCTGTCGAGCATTGCTTCGAGCGTACTCGAGTCGCCTGCGTCGAACTTCTCGAGCGCTTTCTGCAGCGCTTCGTCGCCACTGATGATCAAGTCCTGAGCAGCAACGCAGTTGCGAGTGAGCTCAACTGCTTCAATACCCATGCCGCTCACAGTGAAGCCAACACAAGTGATGCACGGACCTTGAGCACGCCTTTCTGATACCGATCGATCACACCGCGCTCTTCGAGATCAGATGCGCTGAGGAGCCGGCTCGAGATGCTGCCACTGCGGTTGCGCTTTGTCATCGGCATTGTCAAGCTGCCAGGCGAGAACGCTGGCGGCGTGTGTGAGATCATGCCGAGGAAGTCGTCGGCGCCCCAGCCAATGCTGTCTTTGCGCGGGATGCTGTTGCCGCCGCTACCAGCGCTTGCGAGCATGGACGACAGCGCGTCGCTCGGCTGCTTTTCGCGCTTGATCGTCACGGGCATGGTCGGCGGCAGTGGCGTCTTCTTCGTCGCAGGACTTGACATCGTGACCGAGTTGTGTATGTGTGTGTGAAGCGAGCTCAGCGACGAAGCGTCTGCTTGCTCTGCGCGTGTATCCGCAGAGCAAAGAAACACGCATGCGCCACGAACTGTCAGTGTCCACGCTTGCGTTGCAGTTCCCGATACAAATCATGCAACCATGCGCACCTTGCGCTTGAGCTCGTGTCGAGGTGTGTGGAAGGGAATGCGCGCACTGAACTGCCACAGACCCTTGCAGGCAGACAGTCGGTTGGCGCTTCCCCTCGCAGCTTTCGTCGCAGACGCGCGCGGAGGTGTGGATGAGGACGAGGAGGAGGAGGAGGTGGTGCGTTGGATAGAGTCTGCTTGCACGCAATAGCAGCAGCAGTAGCGGAACGAAAATTGTCAGCACACGCACAACCAGACGCACTTTTGAGCAGACGCATGTGATCTCGAGGGGGAGACACGTCGAAGCAGCAGTAGCACGTGCACAGACAGCAGCACGTAGGACGAGCACATGCGCAGACACATACCACTTCCACGCTTGGCGCTTTCTTTCGCTTTGTGGGTTGGTTGTGTGTGCGATATTTTCAGATTTTCAGTCGAAACACGACATTTCGACAACCTCGTCAAATTTAGACATTTGTATTTTGAAGTAGGTTTTATATTTAGTAGGGCTGATTGTCTTTGATAAATTGAAATAGGTTTTTCAATGAAATGAGGTATTTTGTGCAGTCCGGCGACCGAGCTATGATTTGCAAACCTGACCTGACACGAAAAAGCCAGACGGCAGACATCCTGATGGTGTTGTTGCATGCGCTGCAAGTGCATGCACATGTGTGTGTGTCTGTGTATGGTGTACCATTGTGTGTGAACAGATACTCTCAAGTCCAAGGACGCTCGCAAGTTTGCTTGATCGGAGAGAGAGAGAGCTCACATGAACGCGCATGGAGATCTCGACAACGTCGACGCGCTTGGCTGAAGCAGGAGTGAAAGTGCGACATGCACACATCTGGTTCGATCCGAGCGAGGGAGCAGCCCTCGAGAGACTGCTGTGCGTCTGTATTCACAGGAGGGGCGACATTGTGATGTTACGATCTGTTGGGTTTGTTTTGACACATGTGCGAGCAGCGTGTCAACCGCTTGCACCCGTGCGAATTGCGGTGCTCGAGGTGCTTGGAGCGCTCCGGTTTGTTTGACATCTCGAGTGACCGCTACATGCGTGTGTGCCAGACATGCCCGACTCTCTCTCTGTGTACAAAGCAAGATTCACGCTTGATCTCGCTCTCAACACGTGCGTTCGTCTCAATTCGCGAGCACGAGCATCTTTGGTACTCCACCACCACTACCACTGCGTCATGGTCAGGAGCATGCTCCTGTCTGCTATCTGTCGTCTGGTCGCGCGCTCTGTGTGCTCTGTGCACTGCTGCACAACCGGTGGACACTCCCGATCTTCTCCAACCGGTGCGGCCGCCTCCGCCAGTCATTTCTGGCTCAGAGATGCGCGCAGGCACTGTGACAGCGTCCTTTCTTGCCCCGCTTTGAAGCGCGAGCGTCACCCGACACGCTTGAAACCTCGAGAGCTCGAGTGTGAGTGCGAGTGTGAGTGTGAGTGCGAGTGCAGAGAGAGCAACACTTGTGTTCAAATACAGTCGAGGACCATGCATGGAGCGAGAGCAAGTGGATGAACGAGAGCTTGCATGTTGCGCTGGTTGCATTGCATGATGTTCAACGACGTTGGCACTGCTGCTGCGATCGATCCTGGAAACGTGCTGCTCTCTGCATTGTGTGGGCTTTTGATCCTGGCTGTGACCCTCTGACTGAAAGCTGTCGCGTTCAGACTCCTATCGATCTCGTGCGACCACAGGAGCTCTCGTACTTCACATGCACTCGCTCGCGCATGCAATCAATCGAGCGTGACGGCAACTTGTGTGAGCAAGTCTCGAGGTGCAAGACATCGCGCTGATGGTTGCTTGGAGTCTCAATCCGGTGGACCGGATTCGTCAGTCTTTGATAATGTAGCACTTTGCACGACACTTTGATTCAATCGTGTGTTGCATACAGTAGTGCATGTTAATAACGCCGTTTCAGTCAATTATATAAAGCAGGTTTTCAAGCAAACAAAAGTCAAAGAGAAAACGCCGATCCGTCTGCATATCAATGAATGCAGGGTTTTCAGATTGGTGGCAAAGCAAAGACAAGCAAAGGCAATTGCTGCGACCACCAACGACGACACCAGCAACGGCGACACCACCGAACATGGCGAGCTCTGCAGCAGTCGCGTCTGCGGCCTCAATGACAGCCGCGAGCCCGATAGCAGCACGCGCCGGCTCGTCCTCTGCAGCAGCAGCAGTCGCTGCGACTACTGCGCCGGCGGTCGCTGCTGCGCTCAAGAGCAGCAAGGACGCGGCAGCTTCACCGACGCCAGCAGCCACGAGCGCTCGGTCGACCAAGCTCAACTACCGCCACTTTGCTGGCGGCGCGCTCGGCGGTATGACTGCAGCGGTCATCACCTCTCCTCTAGAAGTCGTCAAGACGAGATTGCAGATCAAAGGCGCAAGGTACGGCATCGCTCGCTCAGCATGACGTGTACACGTTGTTGCAACGGTGACACTGACTCGCTACGCTTGCTATTGTCACTCCATGTGCTTCCAGTGCATCACTCGGCAATGCCAAGTCCCTCACTACGTTTGGGGTCATGCGCTCGATTCGCAACACAGGTATGGACCAAAAACACGCTTACTCGATCGCAGCCTCGATGTCTGAACGTGCTCGCTCACGTGCTTCAACTGTCGCTTGTCGTGCGACAGAGTCCGTGTTTGGGCTGTGGCGAGGCATCACACCGACGCTGATTGGCGTGATCCCTGCACGCGCGATCTACTTTGGAGCGTACTCGACGTTCAAAGACGCGCTGAAGAACCGCAACATGGAAGGTCGCGTGTTCAACTTCCTCGCTGCCGCTGGTGCTGGCTCGATCTCAGCGACGCTCACGTGTCCGATCTGGGTGATCAAGACGAGACTGCAGCTGATGCCGGCGCACTCGGAGCTCGCTGTGCCGCGACAGAACATCCTCTCGCTTGGCTTTGCAAACGGCGGGGCAAGCACAGCAGTGTCTGCTGGCCGACCTGCAGCGCAGTTCTCGAGCATCCGCCACGTCGCGACCGACTTGTTCCGCAAAGAGGGACCGCGCGCGTTCTTCCGCGGACTGTCGGCGTCGTACTGGGGCATCTCTGAAAGCGCGATTCAGTTTGCGCTGTACGAAGAAGTGAAGCAGTACATTGACGAGCCGAGCGCGACGAAGTACTTCCTGGCCGCTGGTGGCTGCAAACTCGTCGCTGCAGCGCTGACGTATCCGCACGAAGTCGTACGCACGCGAATGCGTGACCAGCGCGCGCCAATGGGATCGAGCGAACTCAAGTACGTGCTGCTCTGTTTGCTGTTGTGGTTTGTTTGAGTGCTGCTCGGTGCGACCTGGTACCTATCGACCAGATGACTGACGGACTTGCCTGTGGTGGTGTGGTGATTTGCATCGTACTGTATCAGGTACAAGAGCATGATCCAGTCGCTGCGAACGATCTTCAAAGAAGAAGGCGCGCGCGGTTTGTACGGCGGCATGCCAGCGCACTTGATGCGCGTGGTGCCGAATGCTGCGATCATGTTCCTCGTTGTCGAGATGATCACTGCGAGCGACGAGTGATGCACTCCGACACACAGATATATACACAGAGAAAGAACGACAACGACAACGACGACGACACACAGAGACAACACGCCGATATGTGCACAACCAGGTCGTGCGCGTCCTCATAGACTTTCATTCGCCACGGTCCTTGTACTCAATACGCTTTCCATCATCACATTCGCGTTGTGATCTTTTGTTCGGGACACGTCCCGAATTTACATCAAACCAAGCATCATAGTCAAATCTCGATTCTATCATACAAAATCAGATATAATGAATCGTGTCTTGAATATGAAAAACGTGTGCTTCAATCGTTGTTGTCCCGAACATAACTGCGAATCCCGCGTCTATTTCGCTCCAATCGTTGCCTTGTCCGACTTGTTGGATCCAAAAACTGTGTGACGGCTGCTTCATTTCGTCCACGCGCTGCCACCTCGCAGAGCAAGTCAGCAAGTCACAGCAAGGAGCAACAAGCGCCGTCGTCGCAACACACTCACACACAGCACATCCACATCGACCACCATGGCCTCTCTCGACGCGCAGATCAAGAAGCAGGTCGAGTTCTACTTCTCGGACAGCAACTTCCGTCGCGACAAGTTCCTCCTTGCCGAAACGAAGAAGCAGGAGGGTGGCTTCATTCCGTTCCGCGTGCTCTTCACGTTCAAGAAGCTCGCTGAGCTCACGACCGACGCTGCTGTGCTGCAAGCCGCGATCGCAGACTCGGACGTCGTCGAGCTCAACGCGACGAAGGACGCGCTCAAGCGCCGCCACGCGCTGCCAGAGAAGGACGACACGGCCGAGCGCACGCTCGTGCTCGCTGGTCTCGGCAGCAACAACCCGACGATCGATGAGATCAAGACTGCGTTCGCTGCGGTCGACGCCGAGCCGCTCTACATCTTGCGCAAGACGTTCCGCAAGCGCTTCTCGGGCGTCGTGCACGTCGAGCTCAAGTCTGTCGACGAGCTCACGCGCGTCGCAGCGGCCGCCGACAAGCTCCGCATTGTGAACCACACGCCAGTGGTCACGTCGCTCGACGCGTTCCAGAAGCTCTCGGCCGACGAGCAGATCGAGTTTGAGAAGGCGTACACGGCGATGCTCGTGGCAAAGGACGTGCCTGTGAAGCCTGTGACTGCGTTCCTCGACGCACTGCTTCCGATCTGGCAAGACGACGCGACGCTGCGTCCGCGCATCAAGGTCGACGCGGAGACCGCGACGCTGTACCTGATCTTCTCGCAGGTCGCGTTCGCCGAGAAGGTGCTGAAGGCGCTCACGGACGCGCCGATCTCGATTGACGAGACACCACTCACGTTCGAGCTCGTGACCGACAAGGCTGCGATCGCCGCGCGTCCGCGCAAGGACGCTGACAAGAAGGATAACAAGCGTAAGCGCGAGGCCGAGGGCAAGACGATCCACATCTCGAACATTGGCAGCCGCGTGCGTCTCGACGACATCAAGAAGCTCCTTGCGACAGTCATGGAGCCGACGGCGCGCTCGCCGTACATTGAGTACGAAGGTCTCGACCGCGCGAGCTTCACGATCCACAACACGGAAGCAGCAACTGCGCTGTTTGAGAAGCTCGCAGCACTCTCGGACGCAGAGCTCGGCGGTCAGAAGGTCGTGTTCCACTTGCTCGAGCCGAACGAGCCGCTCCAGGTCGAGCTCGCGTACGAGAAGGGTCTGATCGTCGAGTTCGCTGGTGTCGAGGCTGAGATCTCGCGCGACGACATCAAAAACGCAGTGAACGAGAAGCTCGGTGAGAAGGCGGCCGAAGGCAACGGCGTGGCGTTCATCAAGTATCAGATCGGCGACAAGAGCGGCTACTTGCGCGTGACGTCGGCCGAGCTCGCACAGGACGTCGTGGCGCTGTTCACGAACGGCGGTGTCGACGTGAACGGCACGAAGATCGAACAAGCGAAGCTCGTGGACGGCGAGGACGAGAAGAAGTTCTGGCAGGACGCGCACGACGCGCGCAGCAACCGCTTCAAGGCCGCGCGCACGAACAAGAACCAGTTTGCCGGTGGCCGCGGCGGTGGCCGTGGTGGCGGCCGTGGCGGTCGCGGTGGCCGTGGTGGTCGTCGCAACTAGACGCGCCTCTGAGCTCATCTGCGCACGTACGTGTGTGCGCAGAAGCCGCGACTGCAGCAGCGTAGAAGTCCTCTAATATATTCTACTACTACTACTGCTCCTAGTGCTACAGCCTCTGCCGTGTGTGTCTCTCGCTCGCTCTTGCGATGACGGACGATGCGCCAGTCCAGTGGTCGGTCTTAGCTGTCGCGCGCAAGGAACGAAGAGCTCGCAGCGAACGACGTCGCGTCGCCACCGGAGCTCAGCTGGTGAATCAGCGCCTGGAGCTTCACTTGCTTGCCCACTTCGTTGTTCTGCGAGTGTCAACGAGCCAAACACACATGAGTGTCCGTCCCAAGGCGCGAGCATCCGCCACACACATTGTCGTTCGTACCAGATGCCGAATCTCCTCTTCACACTTGCGCACGTGGTCGTCCTTGGCTTCGAGCAACAAGCGCTGCTCAGTGAAGCGGATCTCAAACAGCGCAATGTCGCCCTCGAGCTTCCGATGCGCTTTCTTCATGTCGTCGACGTCGCGCGCAGCGGCTTTGCGCTTCTCGCGCTCGTCGTCGAGTGCACTCTGCGCTGCGAGCGTCGCGTCTTCCAAGCGACCGATCTGTCGACGGTGCATTGCAGAGCAACGTCAACGACAGTCGGTCTAAGAGCAAAGACGCGAGGGCCACCGCGCTGTACCTTGCGCTCGAGTTGCTCGACGAGATCCTTCTTCTCCTGCAGCCGCGACTGGATCGCTTGGTGGTGCGACTCGAGACTCGCGAGCTCGTCGCGCGCTGTCTCAGCTGCACGCGCCATCGCCGCTTTCTCGTCCAGCACGGCTTTGTGCGCTTTCGAGAGCAGCACGAGCTCTTTGTACGTGCTCTCGTGCGCCACTGCCTTCTCACTCAGTTCTTGCTCGAGACGCTGCACATACACACACACAACAGCAGCAGTAGTAGCAGACGTCATGGAACACCCCACACAAGCCACTCTGTGTCAGTGCCAGTGCCTCACACAGACGCCTGATATGTTGGACCCGCATTCCGACCTTGATGCTGTCATGTGCGACTTCGAGGTCGTCTCGCTGCGCCGTGTACTCGCTCGAGATCGCCGCCATCTCGTCGCGCAGCTCCGTTGTCTCGCGCTCGCGAATGCGCATCTCTTCGACTGCAACCGAGTGTGACTGCGCGATCTCGTCGAGTCGGATCTCGAGCACTTCGACTTTGCGCTGGAGCTCAGCGTTCTCGTCGTCCACGAGCGTCTGCTTTGCGCGCGCCTCCTGCAGCAACTGGTCGCGGTGCTGCAAGCTCCCGATCTTCTTGTTCATGAGCTGTCCGAGAGACTCGCACTGCGCGCTCAGCTCGCGCAGCTTCGCTTCGTACACGTCGCGCGTCTTCGCCAAGACATCGTCTTTCTGCCGCACTTGGTCGAGCAACTTGCTCTTGAGGCTCTGGAGCTCCGCGTCCTGTTTCGCTTTCACGTCGTCCTGCTGCCGCAGCGTCTGCTGGATCTCGAGCTGGAGCTTCTCGATGACTTTTGCGCTCGCGTCTGCGTTCGCTCCGAGCGACGCGATTGTCGCTTCGAGCGTCTCAGTCGCTTCGCCCATGCGCTGTCCATAGCTCAAGACGCCTTCTGCGAGTCCCAGTGCGACGAACCGCTTGTTGCTCGACTCACTGAGCAAGCTCTGCAGCAGCAACAGTGTCTCGACCACGACGTCTTTGTCGCTCCGGTTGAACACGCCTGCGCCGAGCACAAGCGACACTTCCGACGACTGGAGGAACTGACTGAGCGTGCGCTTTGTCTTGTCCGCCATGCTCGGTTCGCCCACGAGCTTCGACAGGAGGATCTATACAGGAGAGAGAGAGAGAGAGAGAGCGTCAGTCTGCCATGTTGACGACGAGTCTTGAGTGCTAACAGGACAAGCACAAGGAGGCAGTGGACGTACGACAAGGTGGAGCGACAGTCGTGGCTGAAAGCGCAGGAGACTCTGCGGATCGCCTGACCCGAGATGCAACGACTCGAGCTGGATCAGCGTCGCACTCTAACGCAGTGACACGTGGTAGAGAGAGAGCGTCTCTAGGTGAGTACGTGCGTGTGTTGTCCTATGCATCGAGGGCGTCAGACGTACTTGGTTGAGACTGATCGTGTTGACGCACGCAGCGCGCAGGAGCGGAAAGTCGCAGAGCTTCGTGAGCAACTGGCACACTTCGACGCTGTGGAGGTACTCGTCTGACGTCCCAAGCGCTTCGATGTTGCTCGTCTGCTGCACAAGACTGACAGCTCCATGGAGGCACCGAAAGTGCCCTGCGAGCACGGGACTGAGCTTCTGGACCTGCGCTGGCTCGTCCAAGAGACTGCGCACGGCGCGGAGGTCGTCGCCAAGGACTTTGAGCATGAGCTGCGTCGTGAGGATCGCAATCAGCTTGGACGGATGGAGCGTCACTTGGAGCACGCGATGGAGCACGTGCTCATCGGATAGACTCGCAGCCACGAGCTTCCGGAACGGGAGACCGAGCGTGACGATGGACGTGAGGAAGTGGATGCCGACTTGGATCTGCTCGACGTCGCCGTTCAGGTTCACGCCCATGAGGTACGTATCAACGACTGGAGTCATCTTTGAGTGCTTCTCAAGCAGCTGCAAGACCTCGGTGCGGTCAGCGAGCTCGCACATGAGGTCGACACTGACGCACTGGAGCAGCGACGTAGCGTGGAGGATCGAGTCGCTAGTGCTGATCCGAGTCGTCGGTCGCCCTCCTCCAGCTGTCCGCATCGCGTCCTGCCACGAGCCGTCGAGGATCGAGAACACGAGCTCGAACGCCTGCTCCACGTTCTTTGGACTAAAGAGCTTCGCCCCAAGCGACTCGGTGAGCACGAGGCGCGCGAGGATCGTCATGCTGAAGACCAAGAGCTCGGCGTCTTCGGTGCTGTTGAGCAAGAGCGTGAGCGCGCGGTAAAAGTCCTTGACTCTCGCCATCTCTTTTGCGTAGATGCGCACGCCGGCGTTGAGCTTGAGCACTTCGGCGACCACGAGCAGCTGGAGCTTGAGCGTCGTCTCGTCCTCGCACGCACCACCCAAGCTCGAGGCAACGATGCCAGCTACGAGCCACTGCAAGAGCTTGCCAAGTGCGTGTGATGGGTACCCTATCGCAGTGTGTTTTGCAAAGAGGTACACGAGCTCGAGCAGCTCGTGCACAGCGGCGACGTACGGCGCTTGAGACTGCGTCTCTTCAGCTGCCTGCGCGACGCGCAGCAAGTGCTGTGCAAGTGTATCAAGCAGGCGGAGACTCAGCGCTGGTTGTTGCCGTGAGAAGAACAGGAGCTCGGTCGTCGACTTGCGCGTGAGTTGGTGCAAGTTTGCGAGCGCGTCGCTTGATGGTGCAGTGACGTACTCGTCGACTGCAACGCGCAGTCGCGAAGTTGCAGCGAGCGCTGGTGGCTTTTTGCCATTGAACGAGTGCGACGACGCAAACGACGAGCGCGAGATCGACTGTGCATCTGAAGCATCAGGTGCTCCAGCTGGCCGCCACCGCGACACACTGCCTGTTGTGCTCGTGTTGCCACTGAGACTCATGCGTACAAAGCGCGCCGTGATGATCGTGGCGATGCTCGTTGATAGTTCTCGCCCTCGTCGAATGTCACCTGATTCCAACATTTACTAATTTTTTCGACAATTTTGAAAACTTTGCCAAATTTATACAAACTCTCCGCGGAGGGATGACGCGGATTTTCCGTCAATAGTTTTGAGTCAAAGAGGGTAGGCAATATGGTTGGCCATCGATGTCTCAAGTTTATATTCTCCCGAAATGGCGGAATTTTCTCGGTACATTCCC
>JAASFL010000145.1:0-32400 GCA_023333735.1 Globisporangium takayamanum
CGTCCTGTTGCGCGCGCGCTGACTCTTGACTCTTGATCCGAGTGTCTCCTCCTCCTCCTCTTTTGTGAACGTGCTGCGCCACTTTGGCCGATTGGCCGAGTCCAAGGTTGAAGCGCTGAGAAGAACTCGCACACCTTCATCATGTGCCAACCCACAAGCCCAACTGACGCACACGCGCAACGGCGCTGCTTCCTGCTCCAAGTTCCAGCAGCAGCAACAACAACAGCGCCTGCTGCTGCGAGCCAGTCGATCAAGCAGCCAGCCATGCATGGAGCTCAATCGCGCATTCGTCATGCACATGGCATTCGTCACGCGCTTTGGAGATTTGCTCGTGCAAGCATCGCTTGAATCTAATAACTGGTGTGAACGGGCTGCCTCTCGACTCGACGTGCGCTGCCGCTCAAGCGCTCATGAAGGCACGATCGGGCCTCCGAGGTCGGTCTTTAGACAACAAGGCTAGTCGTGAGCTGGTCTGCACTTCTTGTGGATCGCATCGAGGTCTTGGATCACGTGCGCGTGCGTGGCGTCGTTGCAGTTGTTGTAGTTGCGCTTGTCCTTCTTTTTGCGCTTGACGCGCTGCGCCAGCGCATTTGAACCGACGTTGAAGACGTTCGACACGCTTGTCGTCGAGCACCCGTGCGCGAGCACCAAATGCACCGCTTGCTCGAAGAGCGCGTCTTGCGCACCTTGTGGGTACAGAGAGGATCTGCTGCTGTGTCGAGAGGATGGCGGTTGGTCGCTCTTGGTCTTGGTCGCCACTGCTGCTGCAGCACGATGTGCCTTGCCATACTTGGCGTCAAGAGTGGATCTTGAGACCCCGCGAGCGTTGGTGAGCGCGTCGCTCGCATCGCGCGGCGAGTAGCCGATCTCGAAGATCAAATACTCGGCCGCAAGAGTTGCCGCGATGATCCTCTCTTGGTCGGTGAGCATGACGTTTGGTGTGCTGCTGCTGCGAGCATGTGTCAGCCGATGTAAGCTTGCGTTGAGTGTACTGTAATTGCGTATAGTGCGATAAGCTAGGCTCAGCCGCAACAGTTGTAAAGCTAAAGCGACGTTGGTGGGTTGAAGAGATCAAAGACGATGGACGTGTGGGGCAGCCAGACGAGCAGCCGCGCGACGCAAGATGAGCGACGAGAGGATGAAGAAGAGGACTACGAGCTTGCAGAGAGCGGCAAAGACGCGCTCGTGGTGCTCGTCGATGCGCGCGCGGGGATGTTTGCGCCGTACAACGCGCCTGCGGGGAGTGACACAAGCACGACCGCGCCAGCGACGTGGTTCCACGCAGTCATTGAGCTCATTGTGAAGCTGCTCAAAGCCAAAGTCATTGCGAGCGATAACTCGCTCATCAGCGTCGTCTTCTTTGGCTCGGTACGTGTGTGTGTGTGTGTTAGCGAGTGATTGAGCGCACATGACGCGGGCATGTGCTGACTACACATCATCGCTCGCTTTACTAGCGCAAGCGCGGCGAAGCGAACAACCTCGAGAGCGTGTACGAGTTCCAGGCGCTTGGGTATCCGTCTGCTGCGCGGATCAAAGAGCTCCAGTCGCTCGTGGACGACAGCGCTGACGCGCAGAAGACGCTCGAGAGCATGGCGAACAGCGATCCGATTGCAATCAGCAACGCGCTCTGGCACTGCGGCATTGCGTTCTCGAACGCAAAGTACGTAGAGCTCATGCGTGAGTCTGATAGTGTACGTGAGAGAGCGTGAGCTTAGGAGACTGAGCGTCACTCGTGCAATGCTCTTCACAGTCTCAAGAAGAAGGACACGCAGCGCGTGTGGCTCTTTACGAACGACGACGCACCTGTGCTGCCGGATGCAGACGAGCGCGGTCGCGTGCAGAAACAAGTGCAGGTACGATAGCGCCGCGGCTCCAACTGTCCTACTCGTGCACTGACGCTCTGCCCCACTTGTCCTCCTGTGCCTGCCTCTTGAGCAGAACCACGCCGAGCTCAAGCGGTCGCTCAACTTGTTCTACATCACGCCACCCGGCAAAGGCGCGTTCGACCTCGCGACGTTCTACGCCTGTGTGTTCAAAGACTACGCGACGGAAGCGAGTGACAGTGACGACACCGCGACGACAACGACGCTCGCTGCCGACGGCAGTGTGATCCCGTTCCAGCCAGCGTTCCCTGTCGACTCGCTCGAAGACTTGACCGAAGGCTCGCTGCGCAAGCGCTTCCGCAAGCGCCGGCTCACGAGCTTCCCGCTCCACATCACAAAAGACGTCTCGATCGGCGTCGAGCTGTACGCACTCGCAGTCGTACAGAAGAAGAGTCCGCCCGTGGCGCTCGACGCGTCGACGAACACGCCGCTCAAGAGCGAGACCAAGTGGCTCTGCGACGACACAGGCGCGTACCTCACGCCCGACCAGATCAAACGGTACATCGAGTACGGCGGCAAGCGCGTGTACTTTTCGCGCGACGACCTCGTGCAGCTCAAGCACTACGACGCGCCGGGGCTCCAAGTCATTTGCTTCAAGCCAGCGAGCTCGCTCAAGTGGCACGAAACGATCCGCGCGCCGTACTTTGTGTACCCGAGCGAAGCGCTCATTGAAGGCAGCACGACGGCGTTCGTCGCGCTCTTGAACGCCATGGTCGCGAAGCGCAAAGTCATGCTCGCGCGGCTCATTGCGCGCAAGTCGAGCGAGCCGCGGCTCGTGGCGCTCGTGCCACAAGAAGAGGTCGCTGACGAGCTCGGACAGGTCCAGCCAACAGGCTTCCACGTGATCTTCTTGCCGTACTTGGACGACATCCGCGACATCCCAGTCGAAGGACGCGAGCTCGCGACGCGCGACAAGGTCGATGCTGCAAAGGCGCTCATTGCAAAGCTCAAGCTGACGGAAGTCCCGAGCTTTGAGAACCCAGGTACGCATGACGGACGGACTGAATGCGCTGAGCTAGCTGTAGGGTCCGTGCTGTGAGATCGACTGATCGGATCGATCCTTCTATGTCTATGCAATAGAGCTGCAGAAGCACTACTCGACAGTCCAAGCGCTTGCGCTCGGTGAAGAAGAGCTCGAGTTTGACGAGAAGCGCGACACAACGATGCCAGACGAAGAAGGCTTCAGCCAGGACGACGTCAAGGTACGTGCGTGTGTTGTTTGACGGACCACATGACTGGGATGAAGAGACGACTCACACTACTGTGTGCTCTTGTCTCTTCTTTGGTGCTCCTTAGAGCGCGATCGCTGCGTTCAAGGACGTGTGTGGCGGCGACGCGATTGACAAAGCGACGCTGAAGCGAAAGGTGCGAGCAGCGTGGCGCATCAGGTGTCTGTCTGTGGCGAGGAGAGGCTAACACTGTGCACGTGGCAGGCGACGACGCCGCCTGCGCGCAAGACTGCTGCGAAGAAAGGCGCGAGCGACGACGACCTGAGCAAGGAGCACTGGAGCAAGCTCGTGGCGTCAAACGCCGTGCAGAAGAAGACCGTCGCGCAGCTCAAGGACTTTCTCCAGGCGCACGGCATCGCTGCGATCGGGAAGAAAGCTGAGCTCGTGGACAAAGTCCAAGCCTTTGTCGAAGCCTAGCGCGCTCAAGTGCACGAGATGCAGGAAAGAGACCAAGAAACCAAGGCAGTGCATGTTTACACGCGAGACGCTCGCTGATGAGGATTAGTAGTCCAGAGCGCTCTCTCACGTCGGTAGAGGAGGTGCTGGAGTCGCAAGCGCGTAGTGTGGCTCCACGAAATGCAGCTCGTCGCTCTCTGGGGCAGTAGCATCTGCTGAAGTCCAGTGTCCACTGTCGCTCTCGTTGCGTTGATCGCATGGGTCGTCGCCGTCTCGTGTGTCGCGGTGGTTGTCACTGAGACTCGCTCGCGCAAAGCGGTTGTCTGCTGCATCGTTTGCGCCTCGCGGACTCTTCCAGAGCCGGCGATCAAGCTCACCGTTTGCATCTGCTGTCACGTGCTCACTCCGTCGCTTGCTCTTGTGCGGATAGTGATGACTCGCAGCGAGCGCACTCGCTGGTGCGGGAGGTATCAGCACGTGCTGCGTATTGCTGTCATCTCTGCTTCTTATCCACCGATTGCCATCACCATCACCGCCTCGCACTGGCGGACTGGGAAGCATGACAGCGTTGCTGCTGCTGGTCGTTGCTGGTCCTAGGTTTGGGAGCGGCATGCCCATGTCAGAGATCCTCGGCTGCGTGGGTCGTCGTCGCCGTGTCCCACGACCTCCTGCTGACTTTGATTGAGCGCTGTTGCGTGGATGGTGGAGCTTCGGTGGCGTCTGGAACACTGGCTGATCGACTGGAGCGACACTCACAGGGTGTTGGCGACTCAGCGGCAGTTCAAACGACGGGTCGTAGCTGTACGGGAACGGACGTGGGTAGGTGACGTCGAGGCGCTGACCACTGCTGTTGCTGCTGTACTGCGGCGACTGCATGGGCATGACAGCGGATCGCGTCTGTGGCGCTGGCGTCACTTCCTGCTTCATGCGCTGAGCAGTTGGAGGCGGAGCGAACGACTGAACGAGTACAGGAGCATCGCATCAAGTGGGATTAGTACTGGCGTCTCACTGCATTAGACACCGCAGTAGACGAGTGTTACAAGGACGCACCTCGTAGGATGGCGCTGTCCAGTTCATGTGCGACTGGTCATGGCGCTGGAGGTCGTACTGAGGTGGATGCGACGGAGTCTCATAGTTGTAAGAGCCTGCTCCACCTGCCAAAGCGTACGCTGGAGGTGGTGCGTAGGCTGGCGTCCACGGCTGGTCGTAGGCGTACGCACTGACTACTTGGTTCGCGTAGTACGGATAGCTCGCGTCGACGTAGTACGGATCGATCGGACACCCGCGCTGATGGTACGCTAGTGGCGGCAGTGGCATCGCCAGTTGTTCGTGCTGCTGCACCATCGCCATGCGAGAGTACCCATTGGGCTGGCGACTGAACGTCTGCTGCTGTTGCTGCTGGTGACTGAACGTCAAAGGGTCTGGAGGTTGCGGCAGCACCACAGTGCTATTGAGCTCGCTTGGCTGCTCATAGAGTGGTGCTACGTCACGGAGAAAGCGCTCGCCAGTGATAAACGGGTGCTCCAGCGCTTCGCGCGCCGTCCAGCGGGCAGCAGGGTCAGCGACGAGCAAGCCGCTCAAGAAGTCGAGGAACGCCTGCCGGCGCTCCATCTCGTGCATGCGCTCGCCTGGCGTCGCGTGCTCTCGGAACGGATACGCGTACACGAGATCGTCGAGCTTCGAGTACTTGAAGTACTTCTTCGCCGTTCGCACCTCGCTGCTCGTCTCTTTCGCAAACTGCTCAGGCGACTTGAGCACGAACTCGCCGCTGAAGCTACTGCTGCTGCTAGCTCTATCGCTGCCACTTGCAACGTTCTGGCGAGCGCGCACGTCGTAGAACTTGAGGACGTTCCGTCCTTTGCGGAGCAGGTACTGCGGGAGCTTCCTAGTAGCCACCAAGGAGCAATGAGAGCGAGAGAGATACGTGTGTCAAGCCAGCATTGCTACGCTCGAGACGCTTGTGTTGCGATCCCAGTAGTCTCGTACCCGAGCGTCTCTTCAATCAGCCGGAGCTGGTCGTGCTCCGACACGCCTGGGAAGAGCGGGAGACCAAGGAGCATCTCAAACGCAATGCACCCGAGCGACCACATGTCGATCGCACGCGAGTACGGGATGCCGAGGAGCACTTCGGGCGAGCGGTAGAACCGCGATTGGATGTACGAGTACACAGTCTCGTTCTCGAGGCACGCTGAGCCAAAGTCGACGACTTTCAAGAGCGGAATCGCGGCAGCAGTGCTCTCGTAGCTTTGGCCATGTGAGGACATCGGGTCTTCGTACAGGCGATCTTGGCTGCAAGAGCAATGAAGAACGAGTAGCCGCCGTCACATGACTGCAAGATTCACTCATATGTCCTATCAGTCGTTTGAGATGCAAAGGCGCGTACCCAGCAAGTAGGATGTTCTCCGGCTTGAGGTCGCAGTGGATCACACCAGCGTCAGCCAGCTGCACGAGCGCCTGGAGGAGCTGCGCCAAGAACCCGCGCGTGACGTCCATTGGAAAGCCCGTGAACTGGATGTAGCAGCAACATTCCCACACAATCGTTCGAGTCTGCTCATCAAACGCCGCGTCCTGACGCAGTCGCAGACACCAGGTCGCACGCACGCACGTACGTACGTACGTTGTTCTCTGTGATGAGCTCGTAGACGTTCACGCTCAGGAGCTCAAAGACGAGACAGAGGTGGCTCCGGTACTCAAAGCTGTCGAGCAGCCGCACAATGTGCTGCGATCGCTCAGGTCCGTACTTGCGGTTCAGCTACATCGCGTTGTAGCAGCAGCAGCGCACACAGTGAGGCACAGCACTGCGAGCGCATTCAATGCGAGTGCGAGCGTCCGTACCATGCGCGTGATCTGCACTTCGACAAGCGCCTGTTTGTAGTACGACGGGTGGTTCCGGATCACTTTGACTGCGACGATCTGCTTCGTGAGCTCGTGTTGGCACCGAAAGACCTGTCCGAACGTCCCTTGTCCGAGCAGATCGAGTACGATGTACCTGGCTCCTGGCACTGATGACGACAGACTTGCACCAGATGCTCGCTTGGTGCTATTGCTGCTGACTGCGTCGTCGCTGCCGAGGACGTCGCGCACACGCACGATCAAGTTGCGGTCCTCGTTGTCAAAGCCGTCGTTGCTTGCCGGCTCTGCTTTCTTCGTCAAGACTCGTTGCGCTGTTGCTGCTGCTGTTGCTGCTTCGTTCGAACACGTCGACTCGCGAGTCTGGCGCTCATCAGCACGTGCAGTCTCGCTCGGCAGCTGTGACTGCGCTCGGCTCTGTTCGCACTGCTGCGGCTCGCAGTGCTTGTACGTGATTGCGAGGTACTCGGTCATGAGCACGAGCAGCGGCACGCGGTCTTCGTGCTCGCTGTCATCGTCGCGTGGCGACGCGTGCAGGAGCCGGTCCATGACTCGTCCACTGCTCGGTCGACCGATTGCGCCTTCTTGTTCAGAACAAGCAAGCGCTAGATAGACACACACACACGCCTGCCTTTCTTCTTCTGCGAGAGCAGTCGCGCGAGCGTCCTCTGCTCGCGAAAAGGCGCAACGCACTGGCGAGCAGCGACAAGATAGAGCGATAGAAAGCGCAAATGCGAGTCACTCGAGCAAGTACGTGCACTCACGAGCGCGCCATTGCACTCGTTCGATATGCCGCCTGCTGCGCTTGAGCGTGCGCGCTGCAGAGCTCGAATGGTGCTGCTACTCGAGACTTGCTTTGCTTGAAACTGCCACGTTGAAGCGGTGGATACTTTCGCGATGGTCAATATGCTCGTACTTATGCGAGCACAATCATGTGGTGTGGACCACACACAAATACTGTGAATGGCTGGAGCGATTGCTTGGCTCAGCTCAATGGACGTCACTGTCACTCGAAGCGAAGACGTCTAGCATCACGACGACACGCACCAGTGCGAAGCGATGGCAAAGCAGCAGCACGACACGCAGCTGCAGCAGAGCAAGAAGCGCAAGAAGCGCTCAAATGCTAATGCATCAGCGCCTACGACGTTTGTCGGCGGCTGGCAAAAGGTCGACCTCGATGACGTCGAAGTCGAGGGCTTTGAGGACGGCTGCGCGTTTGAGCTCGAAGAGATGACTGGTGCGTTCGTGTCGCTGCTTTGATGTGCGTCTCTGTCGAGTGTGTTTGTGTGATTGTGTGCACTGCAAGCATGAGTGCTCACATTACGCTACATGCGCTCTCTATCTCATGTTGCAGACTACCAGTTGGAGAAGACGGAAACGGGCGGCCACATCCTCATTAGCAGTCAGCGCACGGCAGTGGACACGAGCGGGTCGAAGAAGAAGAAGAAGCGCAAGAGCGCCAAGAGCAAGCAGGACGCCACTGTAACGCCAGCAGCTGACGACAATGACGAGAGCGCAGAGCAGCCACTTGCGAGCGACAACGAGGACGCCGCGCCGCCAGTCATGACGCCAGCCAAGCAACCGAAGCAGCCAAAGGCAGCAACACAGAGCTCGACAAAGGCGAGTGCAAAGAAAGAGAAGCGTGCATCACCAGAGCCAGCGACGCCGCTGCCGCCAGTCGACTTGCCTGCCTGGAGCAAGTTCAAGCTCCACAACACGCTGCTCCACTCGCTCCAGCAGCAGCGCTTTGTCAAGCCCACGCGCATCCAGGAGCAGACGATCTACCCAGCGCTCGTGGACAACCGCGACGTCGTCGGTGCAGCGCCGACTGGGTCCGGTAAGACGCTGGCGTTCGGTCTGCCGATCCTGAATACGCTCCTGCACGAGCGCGAGAAGCCAGGGTACACGAAAGACTGCAAGGCGCTGATCCTGACACCAACGCGCGAGCTTGCGCTGCAGATCCACCAGCACTTGGAGAAGATGGTGCAGCACCGCGAGATTGGGATCGTGACGCTCGTCGGCGGCATGGCGGTGCAGAAGCAAAAGCGCTTGCTCACGTACGCGCCAGAGATCGTGATCGGGACGCCTGGACGGCTCTGGGACCTCATTGACCAGAATCATGCGCACTTCGTAGACCTGAACGCCACGCTGCGGTTCCTCGTCATTGATGAAGCCGACCGGATGCTCCAGACTGGGTCGTACCCTGAAGTCGAGAAGATCTTTGACGCCTTGCGCTTCCAGCCCAAGAGCGCAGCCTCAGAGCTCGCAAACATGTCGGACGACGAAGACAATGAGAGCGACGAAGACGATGACGAAGCCAACGACGATGATGAGGACGACAGCGACGACGAAAGCACTGGCAAAGACTCTGGCGCGTTTGCGAATGGCGCCAAGGTCGTGATGCTCGACGACATCCTTAAGCTCCAAGCGAAGCAAGCGCAAAAGGCTGGTGACGCATCAAAGGCGACTGGCAAGAACGCACCAGCAGCGCCAGTCGCGCCAGAGCCAGCAGCTGTGCGGACCGTCCGGCAGACGTTCCTCTTCTCTGCGACGCTCACGATTCCAGAAGGTGGGCGCTTCCAAACCGGGAAGAAGAAGCACCAGCACGCACTCACGGTCCTCGAGAGCGTCATGAAGCGCGTGGGACTGCGCGGAAAGCCAGCAGTCGTCGACCTGAGCATTGACGAGAGCGTCGGCAGCGCTGCTGCGCTGACCGCCGAAGACACTGCTGCGCGCCGCAAGAAGCAGGCAGAGAACGTCGCGCTGTCGCTCCCCGTGGGTCTTGAGCTCTGCGAGCACGAGGTCTCGGACGCCACGCGCGACAGCTTCCTCTACTACTTCCTCACGCAGTACCCCGGCCGGACGATCGTGTTTTTGAACGCGATCCACCAAGTCCGGCGCCTCGCGAGCCTGCTCACACTGCTCGACCTCCCGGTCTTTGCGCTCCACGCCGAGATGCAGCAGCGCCAGCGTCTCAAGAAGCTCGATAACTTCCGCGCGCATGCCAAGGGCATCCTCGTCGCCACAGACGTCGCTGCACGCGGTCTCGATATCCCGAGCGTCGACTACGTCGTGCACTACCACATTGCGCGCTCGACCGAGGTGTTTGTGCACCGCAGCGGGCGTACTGCGCGTGCAGAGAAGGAGGGACTGAGCATCTCGCTCGTCGGTCCAGCGGATGCGAAGTACCACGCGCAGATCTGCAAAGTGCTGCACCGGCCAACGGGGCTCTCGGACTTTCCATTTGACCACCGCTTCCTCCCAGCAGTCGACGAGCGCGTGCGTCTCGCCAAGTCGATCTGCGACGAAGAGAACGAGAGCGGGAAGGTCAAGTCCGAGGAGACGTGGTTCAGCCAAATGGCTGCGGCCGCGGACCTCGACATGGACGACAACCTCATGCAGGAGCTCAAGAGCAAGAGCGAGAACAAGAAGAAGGGCGGGAAGAAAGGTGCGCTGTCGATCGACGCACAGCGCGCGCAGCTCAGCCGCTTGCTCGCCGAGCCATTACGTCCAGTCGGCTCGATGCGCAAGTTCCGGCAGCTGTACCAGGAGATCGGGACCGAGATCTCGACCGATGGCGAGTACAAGAAGCGCAATGCGAGCGACGACCTCGAAACGAAGAGCAAGAAGTCGTTCAAGCGCTTCCGCAAGCGCAAGTAGATGCAAGAGATCTCGCTGCAAGCTGCGTACACACACACACTCATGGATAGACACCGACCTTTCTTGTTGCTTCTGCATGCGTCGTGACGTTCTTCAGTCGAATCACGGTCAAGTTTGATGTGGACGTATAGATATTTCGCTCACACATCGATAATACACAACTCATAACCCGCAACGACCGACAAACAACAGGCAAGCACCAAGAGAGAGAAGCGCGCCACGTCATGAACTTCCTCAAGACGCTCGGCGGCTTCGTGGGCTCGAGCGCCATGGGCGGCTTGCCCTACGTACCAGACTCTGCACCTGCTGCTGGCGCTGCGAGCGACGACGCGGGCGTCTACGACCTGCTCCCAGACTTCCAGCTGCTCGCGGGTCGCAGCAAAGCAGACCCAACACACCGCGTGTCCATCTTCCGGTCCAAGGCAGCGCACGCACAGCTCGCGCAGAATGCGCTCAAGCGCACGAAGACGCTGCGCCACCCAAACATCCTGTCGTTCCTCGACGGCACCGAGGTCACGAACACTGGCGTCGTGCTCATTGTGACCGAGCATGTCGTGCCACTCGCCAAGTACCTCGAGGACCTGCGACTACAGTACGGCAGCAACAGCGACGAGTTCCAGATGAGCGTGTCGTGGGGCTTGCGCAGCGTCTTGCTTGCGCTGCAGTTCATCAACGTCGACTGCAAGCTCCTGCACGGCCGCTTGAACCCGCACAGCATCTTCGTTACCAAGGTATGGTATCTGAGCGCTGTGGCTGCTGTCGTTTGGCTCTGCATAGTAGGGAGTCTCACACTAGCTCCTATGCACATCCGTGCGATGGCGTAACAGGGCGGCGACTGGAAGCTCGGGGGCTTTGAGATGACAGCCGAGATCACGAGTGATGGTCCGTCGTACATCTACACCGCGTTTGAGCAGACGTCGGACGCCAACTTCAAGCCGCCAGGTGCGACCAACGAGCTCCATCTCGCTCATGCTCTAGCTAGATGATCGACTGAGTGACTGATCAATCGTGCGTGTGCGTGCGTGCTACTTCGCAGAGTGTCTCCGTCGCGAGTGGCGAGCACTGGCAGCTGGCGCGCCGTCGAGCGTCGACATCTACGCGTTTGCGTGTGTGCTCTACTACGTCTATAACGACAGCGTCGTGCGCACGAGCGACTTGGCGTCTGCAACGAACATCCCGCCGGCGATCCGTCCGCAGTACCGCAAAGCAATCGACGCAATGCCAGCGCGGCGACCGAGTCCAGACAAAGTGCTTGCGTCGAGCTACTTTGCCACGCCGTTCATCGCGCGCATGGACTTTCTCGAGAACCTCGCCGTGAAATCGTCGGACGAGAAAGTTGCGTTCTACAAAGACCTCTGCGCGAATTTGACGGCGCTCCCGACGTCGTTTGGCGTCCACAAGGTCCTCCCAGCGCTCAAGGCGGTCGTCGAGTTTGGCACCGCTGGTGGTGCGAAGAACGGACCTGTGAAGCTCGATCCGTCGGCGAGTCACATGCTCCCAGCGATGGTCCAGATCGGCAGCTCGCTCTCAGCCGACGAGTTCAAAGACCAAGTGCTGCCGATCATCGTGAAGCTCTTTAGCTGCAACGACAGAGCCGTGCGCGTGCAGCTCTTGCAGATGATGGAGACGTTCGCTGTCCACTTCGACGCGAAGCTCGTGAACAGCGCCGTGATCTTTGACAATCTCTGCAGCGGCTTCACGGACGCAGCGCCAGTGCTGCGCGAACTGACGGTCAAGTCGATGCTCCACATCGCCGACAAGCTCTCGGACGCGAACCTGAACACGCGCGTGATGAAGTACTTTGCGAAGCTCCAGGTACGTGCATTTTCGACATTGTTGTTGTTTTCGACACTGTGTCGAGTGTGTGATATTGACGATTCTTGTCGATATTGCCAAATGTGTGTGTCAAATAGACCGACCCAGAGCCTGCAATCCGCACAAACACGACGATCTGTCTCGGCAAGATCGCAGCGAAGCTCAACGCATCGACGCGACCGAAAGTGCTCTTTCCAGCGTTTGCACGTGCGATGAAAGACCCGTTCCCACATGCTCGGCTTGCTGGGCTGCGCTCGCTCACTGCGTGCGAAGAGTTCTTTTCGATCCAAGGCGTCGCTGGGAACATTGTGCCAGCGATCTCGCCGCTCTTGATCGATGTCTCGATCTCTGTGCGCGAGCAAGCCGCGCTGTCGATGGACTTGTTCATGAAGAAAGTCGTCGAAGAAGCAGCACAGATGAAGATCCGTGAAGCGCAGCAAGCAAAGGAGCAGCAGCTCAAGCAAGAGGCAGAGCATACAAGTGGCAGCGATCACAGTGCTGCGTCGACAGCGTCTGCGCCAACGAACTCTTCGTCTGGTGGGTATGCGTCGTCGCTCACGTCGTGGGCAGCGTCCGCTGTGACTTCGAACGTGCACAAAATCGTTGGCGCTGGGTCTTCAGACGCCGCGCCGCTATCGAATGGCGGACGGTACGGACCGAGCTCGTCATCGTCGACATCGTCGCGGACCGACTCGTTCCCGTCCTCGAGCAGCCGCACGAACTCGGGCGGCATGCAGCTCTCGAGCTCGAGCCAGAAGCTCAGTAGTGCGTTTGCATCCGTCGACCTCGGGATGGACGACGGCGACGACCAGTGGGGCGACGAGGACGACGACTTGGACTTGCTCGACACGACCAAGAGCAGCAGCAGCAGCAATGCCAAATCAACGCTGTTCACGAGCAGTCAGAGCCAGTTTCAGCACGCTTCGCCGTTCACGTCAACAAGCAGCAGTAGCAGCAGTGGCGGTGCCATGAAGCTGAGCGTTGCGCGTCCAACGATCACGCCGCCAAAGCCAGTAGCATCTGCGTTTGCGTCGACCTCGCTCAGCGCAGGCGCCGACAGCGGCTGGGGCGATGACAACTGGGGTGGCGACGACGACTTGGATTTCGATACGCCGGCCAAGCCCCCGAGCAGCACGAGCAGCAACAGCAGCAGCCGGACGAGCAGCGGCACCAAGCTCTCGACTGCGTTTGGCTCTAGCAACAGCAACAGCACCAGTGCGTTTGGCTCGAGCCACTTTGGCTCGAGTGCACAGCCGCTCTCGTCCTCGTCGACGTCGTCTGCAACTTCATCATACTTTGCGAGTGCGCCGTCTGCGTCCAAGCCTGTGAGCGAGCGCCTTGCAGAAGCCAAGGCAAAGCGCGAAGCACTCGGTGCGATGAAGCTCACAACGACAACAACGACCAGCGCTGCGACGAAGAAGGGCGACGAGTGGGACAACTGGGACTTCTAAGACCTCGCGTCCTCTTGCCATCCATGGGTATGCACGTGTATGTAGGAATGCTGTAGAGCTGTCAGCGGGTGTCGTATAGAGCTAGAGCCTGCGTGCGTGCATGAGTCGAAAGACGCTCACGTGCACGTCACCCACGCACCCAACTCGACACGAACGCTCGCTGATGCAACCAAAGTATGCTGTTCTATCGCTTCTAACCAGTCGCGCGGTGGAAACTGTGGACGCTCTCGCACGAGCACTGGTGCGCCGGCGCAGTCCACAACTGGTCCCCACTTCGTGCGACAGTGGATCTAGTTGGATCTCTTGTTCGCTCGCTCTCTCTGTTATGGATGCGCTCACTCGCTCTCGTGTCCGCCCGCCTCTTGTTGTCGCCTAGTGCTGCTTCTGCGGGATCTTGAAGAGAAAGATGTTGAGGTAGTCGCAGATGTCGCTCACGACGTGGACGACAAAGTGGAGGTAGACAAAGCCGATGAAGAGCACGTAGAGCGACGACGCGACGATCGGACGCACGAGCGGCGCGTCGAGGAGCCCAAAGACTGGACCGTACGAGTTGAACACGACGAGGCCGAACGGAATGATCACGCGGAGCTGCGGCGAGAACGGGATCTTGCACATGTGGCTCGTGATCATGCGCGTCTGTGTCAACCATAGCAGCAAGCACAGTCGCACCCGTGAGCCATGGTATCCATACATTCTCACATAGAACTGACCCCCAGATGCACACAGGACGTACCGAGAAGAGGACGTAGCCAATGCCAATCGCAAAGAGAAACACGACCGGGTACGCTGCGTACGTCTCGGCGTCAGGGCCAGAGATCCAGAGCGACCCGAGCACGAGGAGGATCGCGATCGGAATGAGCTGCGACATCGCCAGCGGCTTGGACACGTGCTTGTTCCCGAGCTCAGCGGCTGGGATCGCATCGGCTTTGGCTGTGAGGACGTTCGAGACGTTGCCGTACGCAAGTAGGATGTTACTCGCGACGAGCACGGTGATGAGGGCATCGGCAGTGCCGATTGGGAGGAACGGCACTTGCGCGGTCCAGAAGCCCGGACCAATGACTGCAGCAGCGATGTGGATGAGCACGAGCGAGAGCTGACCCTCGGTCACGCCGTACCAGCCGTTGCCGCAGCTCATCACGCCCGTGTGGTACTCCTCCCACTGCGCGAGGTAGAACGTCGTCGAGACCGACGAGAGCACAATGAACGCGCGGTAGCCAGCACCGACCTGCACAGTCGCGACTGCGCTGAGGACATTGAAGACTGTGCTCAAGGCGTCGCAGCCGTGGTCAAAGAGCTGTCCGAGCGGCGACGACGACTGCGTGCGACGCGCTTGCTTGCCGTCGAGCGCATCGAGCGTCTGGTACACGAACAGACCGAGCGCTGACAGCCAGTACACCTGCACACACAAGCCCATTGTCGCATTGTTAGCATACGCTATTGACAGACAAGCGCAGCACTGTGCGTATGATGCAACGTACCCATGCAGGCGCGACCTCGGAGAGATGCGGGGAGTACGCGAGCTGCACCATGGTCGTGAACATCATGATGCACGTGCCGAGCATCGTGACGAGGTTTGGCGCCATCCAGATCGGCAAGAGCTCGACTGCAGGCGTCCAGAAGTGGTCGTTCAGCACATTGTCAATTACTGTGTACGAGCCACTGGATTGCCCAGCACAGACAGACAGGTAGAAGAAGAAGCAAAGCGTGAGTGTGTGCGTGCGTGTGCACAGTGCGAGACCCAACATGCAAGAAGAGCATGCAGACGTACGCCTTGTATTTGTACGCGGCGATGCCCTCGAGCGCCTTCTTGCTCAGCATCGTGTCGCTACTGCTGCTGCTGGTGCGTGCGCTGCTGGTGGTGCGTCACTCAATCGATTGATCGCGCGCTCGAGTCCTCTTGTTGCTGAATGAGTCGACCTGGTGAGGTGGCTCGT
The DNA here is from genome assembly GCA_023333735.1 of Globisporangium takayamanum. Classification (NCBI taxonomy): domain Eukaryota; phylum Oomycota; class Peronosporomycetes; order Pythiales; family Pythiaceae; genus Globisporangium; species Globisporangium takayamanum. The sequence continues at coordinate 15,219 of JAASFL010000145.1, forward strand.
GGTAAGCCTTTGTAAATCACATAATACCTCTATAGCAGTAACACAATACTTGGAGCAAGTTTGAAATCCCTGTTTACACTTGATGGCTTAGAGAACATCACGTCTTGCTCTCTTGCGCGCGCGCAAAGCGAGAGCACTACTACGTCGTACACGCCTCAGGTGTGTGTTCTCTTCTCCTGTTGTCGAGTCCATTCGATATCGAGTCGTCGAGCTCTTGGCGGTAGAGAGCCATTCGATCAAGTGTTAAACGTATCGACAAAGTAGCATCTCACATTTCGGCGTGTTGTGAATGCTCTAATGCCTCTCTTGCTATCCTGGTATCAACTGCAATTAGAGACGCTACTGCTCGACATGCGATGGCAGATCGTCGTCGATGTGGTCGTCGCCGTCTGAAGTCACGAGCACGTTGCGCATCTCTTCGCCGAGCTCCACGAGTCCTTGGTTCGTTTGCGCCGAGACATACAGCGCTGCAGGTCCGAGACTGTGTCCACATGCGCACAAAGAGCAAGAGATACGCATGAGACTCACAGCACTCGATAGGCGCGATTCACACGCTCATAGTCGCGCACACACACGTGAACGCACCGGCGCTGGAGCGATCCGAGGTCCGGGATCGGCTGGTCGACTTTCGAGATGATGTCGAGCCACGCGAGGTCGTCGCGCACGTTCGACACGCGTCCAAAGAGCTCGTCGCGCAGCAGGAGCTGGTCTTCCACTGGTGTGCCCGATGCACCAGTTGGATCAAACACAAAGCCAATCGACTGCATGCATCGGCAGGTTGTCGTATGCGTGGGTGAGTGAGCGATGCAGACGATTAAGATCACAGCCATCGAGCCGAACGACTGCATGAACAGGCGCACTAGGACGTACTGCCTGCGTCTTCTCCATCATCGCGAGTGCGAGGTGCTCGATCGCATTGCGCTTGGCGTCTGGGCGGTAGATCAGTCCGGGCGTGTCGGCGATCTGGTACGTCGTGCCGTGGACGTAGATGTGCCCCATTGTAATGCCTCGCGTCGTGAACGGGTAGTTCGCGACCTGAGCAGCACATGTACGACATCCCAGAGAGTGAGTGAGTCGACGCTGTCTCGTACAGTCTGTGCCCGTGCAGAAGTTGCAGAGCTATACCTCGGGCGATGCAGTCGAGAGTGCGCGGACGAGCGACGACTTGCCTAGAGCAGCAGCAGTCACGAGAGAGAGAGACGAGTGCGTGAGCGAGTCAGCCGACCGTCGCTCAAAGAGATAGACAGATAGGCAGAAGCATCGCATAGTCATCTGGCGAAGGTGTCCGTACCAACGTTTGGCGCGCCGACAAACGCGAAGATCGGCTTCTCAACGTCGACAAATGGCAGTCCGCGAAGCACCTGCCGCCCACAGATTAGCATAGTGTGCACATGTGCGTGTGAGTGCGTATGTTTCACAAGAACGGCTGGTTGCAGCAGCAGTAGCTGCGTTAGACGCACTTTTGCCATCTCGGCCACTTGACGCAGCGTCGGCGCGTTCTCCTCGACGATCTCTTTCAGCGCCTGCACATCGCAGAGGCGGCACAGCCGTGTGTGAACTCTCGTGAACCAGCAGCACAAGCAACATACGTCGCAAACGTACGTCGATGCAGCGCAGTCCGCAGTCTTCCGCTTCTTGCTTTGTGCGGACGTCCTGGCAGTCGCGCTCGTGCTGCTTGCCTGCGTTGTGCAGCGCAGCGTACACTTTGCGCAGCTTCTGGATGTTCTGCTCGTATGTGCCGTGTCCGAGCGTGAGCACAACGACTTCCTGTGTGAGTGCAAGCAGCAAACACGTGTGAGTGAGCGAGTGATGATACACAGTGTGAGCAACGTGATGCAAGCGCAAGGCAACAGTGACGCACGCGCTCGAACGGATGCATGCGCTTGAGCGCAGGAAAGTCGAGCGATGCTTGTCGAGTGATGGCCGAGAGCTTGCTGAGCTGCGCGTTGATGAGGCGCGACGTCTGGTTCTTCGAGCGTCGGATCGGGTCAGCGATCTTGTTGCTCTCGCGCACCGACATGCGCCAGAACTTCATCTCTTGGATTTCGGACGCTGTGTACACGTACGGCAGACTACCCAATACATGCGTGTAGTAATCGCATGAGTGTAAGTGGCTAGCAACAAGCAATGCTGTGGTTGCAAGTTGCATGTGTGCAGACGCACCGCTGGAGCGCGCCATGTGCCACAGCTGCTGCCGACCGCTTCGCCATGCTCATGACTTGCTTGCAAGCAGCTCAGTTGAATGGTGCGACTGTCAATTGTTGCGACAAGTACAGGAGAGGACAGAACAATGTTTGATTTCGAACTTAATTGGATGTCATACAAATACATACAAATACAGTTGCCTCTCTCTTCGCACTGTCAACAACACACTGTCGCGCTTGGCTGGATACGCACTGCTCTAGACTTCTCTTGACTCGTAATGACTCACTCATGCGTACCGCCGCATGTCGTTCACGTACCGAATGCTCAGGAACATCTTTGCGTGCGACTCGCAGTCCAGGAGCTCAAACTCGGTCGGCGTCGGCGGGTACGAGTCGTTCACTGTGATCGACCGGCTGTTCAGCATCTCGACGTCGTCTTCGTAGCTGTCCGAGTCGCTGCCATCCTCGTCATTGTCATCGGCTTCGTCCGACAAGATGCTCGACGACGTCTGCCGAATGCGCTGCTTCCAGCTCTCGTCACGCACTTCGACTGGGTTTGTACTCGCGCTTGCGAGCTCGCTAATGATGCTCCCGCGCACGCGCTTGCGGCGCTTGAGCCGCATCTTCGCCTTCGTGTCCGACAAGAGCTTCGCGGGCACAGCGTCAAACTCGCGGTAGATGTCTTCGATTGAGAAGCGGAGGTACCCGAGGAGCTTCTTCGGCAGCGGCTTGCGCTTGTGGTACACGTTGATGTCAATCATCGTCTCGAGCGACGTGATGCCAATGAGCCACGACTGGTCAAATTTTGGCGTGCCAGTGCGCCGGAACGTCGTGCTCTTGTACGTCTCGACCTTTGGTGGCCCTTCTGGCATTGGGTGCGACACTTTGACAACGACCTGAGCGTTCACGTTCTCTGGCAAGCCGTCAATGTACAGACAGTGCACTTCGACTTCCGTGATCACGTTCGAGTCAGCCAAAGGCTTGAGCGGGTTCGTCACGAGGTCGCGCGCAGGGCGACGACTGCCGTCAAAGCGCGTCTCGTCGAGCAAGTGCGTCGTGTTGCTCACCGACTGCGAGAGCTTCTCGACAACACCGAGCGTCCCGACGACTGGCGACGCAATGAGCTGCATCGTGCCACGGCCTACGCCTTTTGCAAAGCCCTTGAAGCCATTGCGCTTCGCACCGCGCACCGGTTCTTTCACAAACCCACTCACGCCGTACGCCAAGCTCTTTGTGAGCACAACGCCGCTCTGGTACAGTCCTTCAGGCACGTGGCGCGGCTCGTCCGACGACTCCTGGCTCTTGAAGCTCGTGACTTTCTTCACGACGTCGCCAAGTCCGTTCGAGACCTTGCCGATCGAGTGGAACGGCGCACCGACGACAGTCTGCGCGAGCGTGAGCGCGCTCTCGCCCTTGCGCAGACTCTGGCCGCGCATGTCGCGCTTGAGCTGCCGCCCAGCGAGCGCAAAGCCGTCGACAATCTCCGTTGCGAGCCCCACTGGGTCGCCCAAGAGCTCGACACTGCCGACAATCTTGTACCACTGGCCCAAGACTGCGAGCACGATCTTCCACACAACGTCGTACGCGAGGTCGTACTCGTAGAAGAACCTGTTCAGGTACACGATCTCGTTGAAGTGGAACTCCGGTGTGACGTGCGCAATGCCGCCGAGGATGCTCCCGAGCGTCGGTCCGACGATCGACGAGATGCCTTCGCCGTGGTCTTCCTGGACCGAGTCAAAGACCAAGTGGAGGTCGTAGTCGCTCATGCGCCACTTCTTAAAGTACAACAGCATGCCAGCTTGCGCGTTCTCGTCTGGCACAGCGAGCTCGAGCGTCAAGAGACTGTTCTTGTAGTCAATGCCCTGGCGCCGGACTGTTGCGTCGTCGCTCTGCGGCAAAAACTTGGCAAAGACGTTGCTCAAGTGGAGCACGTACTCGAGATTGAGCTTCACAGCGAGCGAGTGGAGCGTCATGTCAAAGTCGTTCACGATCGTGATCCCCGTCTGCGGCGCTGTGTCGATGCTCAGTGCGAAGAACGGCCGCTCGTCGTCCGACGGGAGCCAGCCTTCGCGCTTGTCGCTGTTAAAACCGCTGTCGAGCGGTGCAAGCACGACTGGGTACGGCGACTGCGGCGACATGTCGTCAAACTGGATGTGGTGGAGCGTGAACGTGCACGTGCGCGAGCCCACGCTCGATGCGAAGCGCAGGTTCTCCATTGTGATGTTCAGCACTTCTTGCGGATGGTCGTCGACGATCGTGATGCCAACGCCGTGGATCGCCATGTCAATGAGCAAGTCGCTGAGCCAGTCGTTCAAGAACGCTTGCTGCCGCACGTCAGCGTACACGGTCGTGTCGCCGATCGCGAGGACGCGTGTCGAGCCGTCAATGTACACTTCGCCGTGCAAGTCCTTCGGCGTCATGTTCTGGATCGGACCAATGCGCAAAAAGTCGACGATCGTCGGGACCTTCCAGTGCGTTGGCAGTACGCGGAGCTCAAGGTCTTCTGCGAGCGGGTCGGCCCATACAAACGAGTGGCTCGCAAGTGGACCGAGCACGACTTCTTCCGCGTCCTTGACGCTGCGCTGGACGTACCGGAACGCATGGCGACTCGACCGGTTCTCAATGCGGTACGGCGGGTTCGTCGACACGTCTTTCAGTGTCATGAAGATCGTCTGCTCTGCCGAGTGCACCGAGAGGTTCACGATCGGACCGTCGCCGAGGCACCCGCGCGTCCAATAGTTAAAGTCGTCGTTCTGCTTGAGCTCGCCGTCCGACTCCTTCAGTGGAATCGTGCGACTCCACTCGCCTGCGTCACGTGCACCGCCATCACGCGCATAGTCCCGGACACGCAGTCCCGTCCAGTGCTTCTCTTTGCCAGCAAACGTGTACACTGCGACGCGCTCTTGTGCTTTCAGTGTCGCGTTGAGGTGCGCATCGTCTTTGAGCTTCGAGGTCCGGAGCTTCTTGTCCAAGAGCATCGGCGTGACTTGCAGCGGACGCGGCACGCGGTTGATCACCATGTACCGCGGCGAGATCACGAGGATCTTTGAGCGGAAGAACTGCGCCGGCGCAGCGCGCACTTCGAACGCAAGCACGAACGAAAAGTCGCCACTGCCGCTCGGACGCAGCTCGCCGACTGTCCCGACACTCGCCATGTCTTTCGGATCCGACCAATCGACCTTTTCAAACTTTGGTAGGTACTTCTTCGTTGTCGGGGCTGCGAGCGTCTCGCTCTCGTACACGTGCGGTGTCGCTTGGTACGGCTTCACGCTCACCATCGCTTTTGGCAGTGGCGCGTTCACGAGCATCGGGATGCTGCGGTCGCCGTTAAAGTACGTGCGGTGCTGCTCAGTCGTGCACACTGTGCCTTTTGGCACTTTGATCTTCAAGTCCAAGCCGCTGCGGTTCTGGATCCAGTACGGCGCGTACAAGTTGATCGTCCGCGCAGCGTTCGGGTGCCACTCTTGCTGGTACACAATGCCAGGACCGTCGTCGAACCGGAGCTCAAAAATCTCTTTGTTGAACGCCGTGCGGTCAGCGTGGAACCCGACTGCAAACGGCGTGCTCCAGTGCTCTGCGCGGTTCGACTCGGTCGCACACAGCCGGACTTTCATGATCGCTGGCGCGTTCAAGTCCAAGCCAAAGACCTGGACCGACTGGCCACTCTCGACAAACATCCGCCGCGAGTTGACTTCGTTCACAAACTCAAAGTAGTCGACGTGTCCGAGCGCTTTCACGGCCTTTGACGACGACGAACTCGCGCCTGCGATGCGGAAGTTCCCCTTGCTGTCGAGCAGCTCGCGTGGACAGTCACCAGGCTGCACGATCGCGTACTCAATGCCGCATGGCAAGATGTTCTGGAGCACGAGCTGCGGCTGGATCACGAGCGACCACACGCCAAGGTGCATGCTGTTCGCTGAGATCTTCTCGACAACAGCAGTCGGCTGGTTGTCGACGCACGCGAGCGACGGGTACACGACCTCGGTGCCAGCTGCGACGTACTCGTTCGGGTTCGGCAAGAGCACGTCTTTCCCGAGCTTCTCCGCGACCAACTTGGTCGCAGAGATCGACACGGAACCGTTCTCGAGCTGCGCATTGCGCGCCTCGCGCTGCTCAAAGCGCGTGAGGTGCTTGTACAGACGCTGGTCGCGCGTCGACAGCGGCAAAAAGTTGCTCCACTCCGTCTCGCCGACTTGGCGGATCGCAAACGACCCAACGTCGACCAAGTCGATCGGAATGCTCAGCGATCCGTACGGCGGAAGGACGCAGAAGCGCTCCGCGCCGTTGCGCTGCACCGGGTTGTGGCGCGACACGTCGTTGTGCGCGTCGACGAGCAGACACTCGGTCAACTTTGCCGTGTCGTTGCGAATGCACTCGGCCGCCGAGACTTTCACTTGGAGACCGTACGTGCCGTCAGCGCTGATGTGGACTGCCAAGAGCACAGGCAAGTACGTCTGCATGCACTTGGCGTAGTACGAGTCGATCCACTCGTACGACGGGTCGAGGTCTTTCACGCGGTGGAGACACGCAAACGCGCGCTGCAGTTCACTGTGCGTCGGCTTGCCGATCTTGTTCAAGAGCTCGACGCCCTGTGTGTACAGCGCTGCGATCGACGACTCGGTTTCAACGTCTGAGAAGAGCGGCACGAGCTCGTACACTTGCGTCTCGCGCGTCGCAATGATCGGAACGTTGTGGATCGCTTTGAAGCCTTCGATCTCGATCGAGATGTACCGGTCGACAGTCTCGCGCATCTTTGAGATCGCGACCTTGAACTCTTCCCACGACACTTGACCAGACTGATCAGTGTCAGCGAGCGCAATGAACTCTTCGACCGCGTGGTTCAAGTCGCGCTCCGACATTGAGCTCTCGCTTCGACGGAACGCAGTCGACGTGCGCGACTGGCGCTGCTTCTCCTCTTCTTCAAAGATCTCGCGCAGCACAGTGCGGACTTCTTCCGTGTCGAGCTCGCCGCTGCCGTCGCTGTCCGCGCGTCGGAACGCTTGCCGGAGCTGCTTCTCTTTCAGACTCTGCTGCTCATAGTCTTTCAGCTCTTTATCGACGTTCAAGAGCACGCAAGGGTGCGCGCCGCCAGTTGGCACAGTCACGACTGCCGTGACCGTCTCGACACGGAGCTTCTCCTTTGTCTCTTTCTTCGCCACGACCGAGTACTTGACGCTCACGCCGCTCTCGTTCAAGAGCCAAAAGATCCCGTCCTCTTCTTTGATGTGCGCGCGCTCGCGCTCGGCTTGGCACTCGGCGTTTGCAAACGACGCCAAGTTCGTGTTCAGCGCTTCCATGAACGCCGACGTGACGTTCAGCTGGAGGTACCGGTCCGACGTGTAGACAATGTCCGTGTGCGCCTCGGGGTCTTTCTTCAGGTCGAGCACGCCTTGGTAGAACTCGAGGAACGGCTCGACTTGCCGTGCCTTTGTGTTGTAGTACTTGCCGTAGACGTCAAAGCTCACTTTCCCGACGCCGTAGTTGCTCTTTGCGCGCTTATGCGCCTTCACGTCAGTCGCAGACGTCGCCGCGTCGCCTTCCCACATCGAGAAGTTCCCGTAGATCGCGAGCTCTTCGAGCGACACTTCGAGCGCTGGCAAACCGAGCGGCAGCATGTCGTCCATGAGGCGGAAGTAGAAGCCGCCAAACGCAGTCGACACGACAGTGTGGACAAACAGGTGGAGCTCGGGCGTAGTCTTCACGACTGTTGTGTTCGCGTTCGCGTCCAAGCTCGAAAGCAATTGGTCAATCACGTCGCCGCGACTGCCCATGTTCATCTCTTTCGTCAAGAGCCACGGACTCTGCTCGCCGACTTTCACAAGCGACGGGTTCACGAGGCGGTACCACGCCTCTTGCGCGTACTCGTAGTTCTTGAACGCGCGCACCATCTTCATCTGCACAACGAGCGGCGTCAAGCCGTTCAGCGACGTCTTTGATGCGCCAACTTGGTCTTCGTACCGCGTCCAGAACGCAGAGAGCGACGCAGCGTTCGACAGTGTTGCTGCGTTGTCGCCCTTGAGGTACGGCACTTGGCTGCGCTGCATGCTCGGGTCAACGTACTCTTGCCCAGTGAGCGCAACGACGCCCGTGTGGAGGCGCGGGTAGATGATCTTGTTCCGACTCAGTGCGCTTTCAAACTCTTCGAGCGAGATGTCGCCGCTACCGTCGCTGTCGACGATCGCAATGAAGTCGCGCACAGTCGCGTCGAACTCGTCGCGCGTGAGGTTCTGGCAGTTCGGAAGACTCCGGAGCAAGCTCTCGATCTCCGAGACATCGAGCGAGCCGCCGCCGTCGACGTCGCGGAGCTTGAACTCGGACTTGAGTAACTCCATGTACCGCTTCTCTTCAAACTCCTTTCGCTTCTCCGCAACGCGCGCTTCAAGCGCTTCGCGTTGCTTCACAACGTTCGCGTCTTCTGCCATGGACTCGTTGAGCGACTGCAAGATGCTGAGGAAGACGCCGAGGTCGTTCGGCGACAGGTTCAATGCAAAGTCCGACATCTTCATGATCACTTTGCGCTTCGCACCCGCTTTCACGCGCTCGCGCTTTGACGAGTGCACGGCGACTTCGTCAGCTTTACGGAGCTCGGGGTGCGCGACTTCCGCAATGTTCTTCTTCAGCGCAGCGTTGCGTGCGAGACCCCAGAGCTTTGTGCCAGACTTCGTCGAGCCGCGGCCAGACGCAGTCGACGATCGCGACGACAGTGGTGCACTCGGGTCGCCAACGCGGAGCGTGTAGCCGAGCTCGAGGTCGACGCCTTCGCCTTCGAGCTCCAGGATCGTGCGCAAGCCTGCGAGGTCGAGGTCAATGCCGTCGTCGCGCAAGATGATCGTGCACGGCTGGAGCGCAACGTCGACGAGCTCGAGTTCAATGCCTTCGTGGCGCGCGGAGCTCACAATCTGGAGCTTCGTGTCGGACGTGAACGCCAGGACGTGCGACTTGAGCGACTTGGAGTCGCCGAGCAAGCAGATCTCGACGCCTTGGAGCAGCACTTTGCAGTTCAGCGCCATGCCGCCGAGCAGCAGTGGCGAGTACTCTTGTGGGACATCGCTCACATACAGCGGCGCTGCGAGCTCGCGCTGCTCCGGTGACTGCGGCCCAGTGAGCGTGTCGTACGCGAGGAAGCGCATTTGCGTCGGTCCGTCTTCACTGAGCGTCGGCAAGAAGACGTGCATGGCCGAGATGAGCGGGTCAAAGACCACGAGCAGTGAGAACTTCTTGAGCTCCAAGCCGACGTTGCGGTGACCGCTCCCGAGCTCCACGACGTGCAGCGTCAGCATCGACTCGGCGTCTGGGTTGCGGTCCAAGAGCTGCGAGAAGACGTTCGATGCCACGTAGCGCTCGTCGAGCAGTCCAAAGCGCGTGATGTCAATGCCAACGACCATTGCTTGGTCTGTCGGTGCGACCTTTGCGAGCGACATCGTGAGCTCGAGCTTGAGCGCGTGCACAAAGAACGCGAGCATGCTCGCGTCCGAGTCTTCGAGCAGCTGCAAGCGCATCAAGTCCATCGTGAACGACACTTGGACGCTGTGGAACATCGGTGGCGCGACTGGCAGCTCTTTCTCGTACGTCTCGAGCGGCCGCTCGAGGAACTTGCGCAAGTGGCCGCGGCGCACGACATCGTCCGGAAGATGCGGCAGCACAGCGCCAGCGCTTGGGATGCGCCACGCAAGTGCGCGCGACCGGAGCTCGAGGATGCGTGTCGCAAGCGCTTTCGCTTCGAGCTCGGCGAGACGCGCGCGACGCACTGCGATCTCGTCTTTGAGCTTGTAGTTCGCATACAGACGCTTTGCAACGCCAGTCTTGTGGTCGAGTGTCCACTGCTCTGTGAACAGCGTGACGTACTCGTGCGCTTCGTCCGCAGTGAGCTCGACGCACGCGATCTCGTCTTGCACAGCTGCGCGGTTGTACCAGTCGGCGTGGAAGCGCAGCGGGTGGAGCACGGACATGAGGAAGCGGATCTGCGCGGGACGGAGCTGGATCACAAACGGCGCGTCGCCAGTGAACGACACTGCGAGCGCGAGAGTGCGGGTTGTCTCGCCACCGACGCGCATGAGCAGTGTCTCGAACACGCGCGGCGTCGTGACGGCAATCTCCATCGAGAACGGCTGGAAGATCGAGCACGCGTCAACGTGGGCACTCGCGTGTGGGTTCACAAACAGCTCAAACTCGTTCAGCTGCACGATGCGCTGGCACTGGTCGCTCGCATCGCCGCTCGTGAAGCCGCGACCGATCTCAAACTTCTCAAACGTCACGCCAATGCCGGCAGTCGAGTACTCGTCGCGGATCGTGAGGCTGAAGCGGCGCACGACAATCGCGACCGAGTCAATGATCTCGTCAATGAGCTTGTGCCAGAACGCAGGTGCGGCAGGCTTTGCTGGCGCAGGCGGCGCTTTACCACTGGCTTTTGCTTTCTTCAGTGCGCGAATGGCGTCACGCGCGTCTGCGAGCACTTGGAGCTTCTGCGCAATCGTCGCTGTCCACGCGTCAAGGCGCGCAAGTCGCGCTTTCGCAGCGTCTTTCACTGCTTGCTGGATGCGCTCGAGGTTGTCTTCGCGCGTCCAGATCCACTTCTCTGCGTGGTTGAGTGTGACACCGAGCTGCAAGCCCGCAATGTGCACGCGCGACTGCATCGCCTTGGTGCTCTTGCGCCACGCAGTCGGCATGAAGAAGCGGTCAATGAGCGGCAGTTCGACGACAAACTGCTGCAGCTCGACCTTTTCGAGGTCAACAGGGAAGCCTGCGAGCGGCTCGAGCGCTGGCAGCACTTGCTTTGCGAGCGCAATGTTGTTGATCTCGAGCACGCCGTCGCGGAGCGACCAGAAGATCAAGATGCGGTCGCCGACATACTGGCGCGCAAACTTGCGCAGCGCGAACGTGAGCACGGCATCGCCAAACGTCACGAAGACTGCGAACGCACCGAGCGCGAGCATCAGCAGCAGCGTGAGCACCATCGGTCTCTACGATGTGGTGTGTGTCTGTGCTCTGTGTCTGTGTGTGTCTGTGCTGCTGTGCTCTGTGTCTGCCGAGGTCGAGAGATCGTGAATGGCAAGTCGATGTACGGACGTGTGTCGGTGGACTTACTCCGGACTGTCGCAAGGCATCCGACGTGGCAGTTGAACCTCGTGTGGTCCACATCGGTTCAAAGTCTCAGCGCCATCGATTCGTTCAATTGCATTCTTAGCAGCTATCAAACGAGGGAAAATGCAAGTTGCTACAGAAATAGTGCATTTCTGACGCCATTGCGAATAAAGTCAGAACAAATGTGTGTTTTTCAGTCTGGTTGCGTGAGAAAAATGAGCGATTCTACTATGCGAAATCGTATGAAACTTTCGCAGCATGTGCGAACAACAGAGAGCACTAGATGGATCCGACTTTTCTCTGGCAGTTTAAATTGCCAGAGAAACCAGGCTGCTCAATCTAAAAATTCAACGTCAGTGACAACATCATCAGCACCGCCACATGACGCACCGCTTTCGCCACGCATGTGTCTGCGAACTGCCGCGACCGGAGCAGGCGGTGGAAGATCGCATGCTGCTGGTGTCGGTGCTGGTGCTGCAAGTGCTCCCTTGTTGCTTGCGCAGATCTCGCGCAATAGCTCGTCCCGCGTGAGTGCGCGCAGCGGTGCCGCTCCTGACGACAATGCGGCGACCGCACCGACTCTGGGCGATGCCACGACACTCTCGCCACGCCACTGCGCACAGCAGCAGCGCTCTCTGCTTCGCCATCGCTCTCCTCGTCGCCGTCGCTGCCGAGGTCCTGGTTGAACAACAAGGGGCACATTGCATTAGCTCACACTGCCACTGCTGCTGCTCCTCTCCCCACAAGCCGTCGCGCAGACGAACAACAGTGCGACTCTTCTCCAAAGATCAAGATCACAACGGCACATGACATCAAGTCCCGTACCAGCGAGTGCACGGACGGGAGCTCCTGCGGACGATGCAGGAACGGCGCTTGCCGCGCGCGCTGCTCGAGCTGTGCTCACGTCTCGCGGACGTCGCCCACCTCACGGAAGAACTGTGCCGGGTCACGTGCAAACACGACCGGCGCTGGAGGCGGCACGATCTGATCTGCTGCTGCTGAAGATGATAATGCCTCAGCGGCTGGCGCTGTGACTGCTAAAGGTGCACATGTCGTGGCGTCCAGCGACCGAGTGGTTGCAGAGGCGAGCTCGCTCACATGCGGCTGCTCTTCAGCATGTGGACTCGCTGTGTCCACTGCGCAGTCACATGCTTGTGCTGCTTCGTTATCTCGAGCCGGATCGCTGCTCATTGCTTCGATTAGCGCAACGCTGGTCTCGTCAGCGATGAGCGCAGGTGGCTCGTTCAGAGCTGCAGGTCTGTCGTGTGCAGGTCTCGCATTCGTGGCCTCTGCGGCCCAGAAGCTCGCGCCGAGCTTGCTCACACCGTCGCCGAGCACTTGACGTCGCTCTGCAACTGCATCTGCGTGTGCACGCTCGATGCGTTCGTCCCACTTGACACGCTCGTCGGGACTCAAGCGCGCGTACTGCTCCTTTGTGATGCCGCGGAAGCCTTTCAAGTCGATTGCATCGAGCGCGACGCTGCTGGTGTCGTCTTGCTCTGGACTGCGGTTCGCTGACGCATTCTCGTTCACTGCGAGCTCCTGCTCTTCTTTGCGCTTGCGCTCGTCGTCGAGCTCTTTGATGCGCTTCTCGCGCACTTGCGCTTGCCAGTCGCGGAACTCCTGTAGCGCACGCTTGCGCTCGTCGTTCTCGCTGTTCACGAACGCGCGCTTCGCTGCGAGCTCAGCGTCGATCCCGCCTTGCTCCCACGCAGCCACGGCAGCGCGCTCCATGGGGAAGATCAGGCGGTCGAGGAATGCGAGGTGCGGCAGCGCTGCGATGTACACTTTGCGAAAGTACTTGGTCTTGGACACGACTGCGTTGCCAGTGATGCGCAGTGCGCGCAGCTGCAGGATCTGCTGTAGCACAGCGAGGACACCAGGGTCCTCGATCCTGTTGTGGCTGATGTCGATGTTCGTGAGCTGCGTGCAGTGCGCGAGCTCTTGGACGTCCTCACTCGTCGTGAGGAGGTTGTGCGAGAGATTGAGCGACGAGAGCTGCGGCAAGTGCGCGAGGCCCGTGAGCCGTGCGATGCGGTTGTCGCTCAAGTCGAGCGTGTTGAGCTCGCGCAACCCTTCGAGGTTCTCGACGCGCTCGATCAGGTTCTTGCTCAGGTACAGACAGCGCAGACTTGAGAGCATACCGAGGTTCTCGATCTTTGTGAGTCCGTTCGACTCGAGCCAGAGCACTTTGAGGTTCGCATAAGGCTCCAAGCCCTCGATGCGCTGGAAGCCCTGGAAGTGCGCGTACCTGTGCAGTGCACATACACCGTCATCATCATTACGAGCGACTGCTCCATACACAAGTACAACGACTACTACGTCAGTGCAAGCGCAAGCAACGCACAGGTTGTCGTTGAGCTCCGGCGTCTCGTAGCCGTCGTTGTCGAGACAGAGCTCGCGCAGCGTCTCGGCGTCCATGACAGGAATGCGTCCTTTGCGGTCGTCGTGGAAGCGCTGCTTCTCGCGCTCGCGCAAGCGGCTTGCAGGCGACAGCACAGCATTCGTTGGCATCTTTTCGCTCCTGTTCTTGACGTATGTGCTCTCACACTCTCGTGTGTGTGTGAACGAGTTGTCATTCACGACCAGAGCTACGTCACGAACCGACGCGTGAATGACGTCGTTTCGCGTTCAGTATCTTTACAGTGGTCCACACAATTTGAAGTGGTCCACACATCCAAAGAGAGTGTCATGCTGTTGTGGACACGCACCAAACCCACTCAACGCAACAGAGCGCAATCGAGAGCGAGGGAGTTTTCATGTTGCTGGTACAGACACACACTGCCGATGCACGCACACGCAGGCACTCACGAACAATTGGCGCTGTCGTCTCACAGATCGAGGAGCTTGAACTCGTCTCGGAAGACGTTCACGTCGCGCGTGTCCGCGAGCTTGACGAGGTCGAAGCGCTCCATGCACGTGAAGCAGATGCGCAAGTAGCTCCAGATGTGCTCTGCGCGCTGGTTCAGACTCAGCGCTTGGAGATAGCACTTTGTCGCCTCTTCGTAGTTGCCCAAGTTTGCGTGGCTGATGCCGAGGTTGAGCCACCCACGCGCGTACCGCGGCTTGAGCTCCAGTGCGCGGTGGTACGATGGAATCGCTTCGGACGACCGCGACGAGTTCGCGAGCGTCGCGCCGAGCTTGTTCCAGAGCGAGTACTCGTTCGGGCGCTCGTGTGCCGCCATGTCAAAGCTGCTCGCGGCTGCGTCGTAGTCTTTCGAGACGTTGTAGAGCACGCCGAGCACGACTTGGACGTCTGAGTCGCTCGGGTCGTGTGCGCGCGCTTGGAGCATGAGCTGCATGACTTCGTCCATGAGCGAGCCGTCGCTATACTCGTCGAGCTGGATCTCGAGGCCGTGGAACTTTGGGTTGTGCTGCACCCACGCCTTGAGGTTCTTCAGCGCGCCTTGCGGGTTCAGCTCGTTCACGTTGCTCACGCCGAGACCAAGGAGCGCGCTCAAGTTGTACGGATCTTCTTCAACGGCGCGCTCGAGACACACGATCGCGCTCTTGTCTTCGTCGTTCTCGGCGTGGCACTCGCCGAGCATGCGCCACGCTTCGCTGTTCTCTGGGTGCTGCTGCACTTCGGCTTCAAACGCCAGGATCGCCTCAGTGAGGTGTCCGGACTCGAAGAACTCGACGCCCTTTGCAAAGTTCTCACTCGCAGTCAAGTACGGATTCTCGGCCTTGTACGTGTACTCGCTCGCGTCGTTCGCAGTGTCCCACGCGTCTTCGAACGGATCGGTCGTCTGCGCATCGGCCATCGCTTTCTCCCAAATCGCCTCCTACAGACAGACAGACAGATAGCACAGAGCACTCGCGTGAGCTGTGTGGTCACTCATACAGCACACACACGGATCAATCGATAGACTACGCACCAAGTTGTCGCCTTCGCCCCATGCGCTCTCGAACGCTTTCTCTTCCGCTGTCTGCGAGTCGTTCCACGCGCCGTCGAACGCAGTCGCAGACGCCGTGTGTGCGTCGCTCCACGCGCCTTCCATGCTCTGCTGCGGTGCGGCAGCAGCGTCTGCAAACGCACTCTCCATCGTCGAGCCGCTGCTCTGCCACGTTGATTCGTACAAGTCGCGATTCACGCGCACGTCCGACTCGGAGTCGCCCCACGCGCCTTCGAGCGCGCCTTCGTTCCGCAGCACGTCGGGGCCGACGACTTCGTTCTTCTCTTCGTCCAGCGCGAGCTCGCCCGTCCCGACCTTGTGCATGAACTGCAGGAACTCGCTGTTCTGCCACTTCGGGTCCGGGTTCTGGCTCATCGTGCGCGCCATTTCGCTCGACGCGTGCATTGTCTCTTGCTGCCGCGTGCTGTCGAGTGCGACCTGATCGCTCGCAGCAGTCTCGACCGATTGTGTGAAGTTGGCTGCGTGGTGCTGCTGGTGATGCAGCGCAGGCGCTTTCGTCTCTTCCCACGCGAGCTCCTGCTGCGACTTGCCAGTCGACTGCCACGCGTCGTCCATGTGCAGCGACTGGAAGTCGTCGACCCACGCGTCTTGCGCGCGCTGATGCATGAACTGCTGCTGCTGTGGCGCCGGTGGCGGTGCGTGGTGGTGCATTGGACCATTGAAGTGCGCTGCGCGCTTCGAGTCTTCAAACGCTGCTTCGAATGCGGCGTGGTGCGGGTGCATCATCATCGGACCTGCTTGCATTGGACCCGCAGACTGCTGCATCTCGCCGGCGCGAAATGCCGCCTCCATGCGACTGCGGTGCATCGCCTCTTGCTCAAAGCTCTGGAGCATCTGCGCGTCGGCGCCGTGTGCAAAGTTCTGCCGCTGCATCTGCATCTGCATGTCGTTCACGTAACCAGGCTGCGGACCAGGGGCGTGTCGACCGCCACGTTGTGCGGGTCCACCGCGCGCCTGGAGGACGCTGTCCATTGCGCGCGAGAGCGGGTTTTGCGCCGCGACAGTGCCGTCCACAGCACACCCTGTGCCCTGCACCATCTTGCTCAAGAGATCCATCGTTGTGTGCTACTGTGTGGCGTCGTAGAGGGGCAGAGCGGAGCGGAGGCGAATGCGAGAGTGTCGAGCAGCGTCTCGTCGAGGTTGTCTAGCTCGTCGTGCTCGCTATTACAATTGTGGTAGAGAAGTAATTCAGGTAATCAGCATTTACTAGCACACCTCAAATACAAGCCCGATTCGCAAACAACCACCTTCAACTTTGTTTTTATCACTATAGTGCAATCAAACTTGTCCAAATCGTCAAAAATACAATGCGTCGAAAAGACTTGATTCCAGTCGAAAACAGCTTACGACATTTTGATGGTAATTATTTGTTTTCAACTGTCTATTTTGATGCCAAAAACTTTATCGAACTCGGCCTTGCGGGACTGTCTGCAATGCGGTTTCTCGTGTTTATTGTGTATTTATATAGTCAAAAAGGAAATCGCACTGCAAGTAGCAGCGATGAAGGGGGTAATGTAGCAAAAGCCACAGGGTTCCTTGTTTAACTTCCATTTCGACTCATGTCAATAACGCTTCGACAGTGTCGAATAATCGCGAACTCGGCCGAGCTAGGACTGTGCTGAAGAGCTACGCAGTCTCGAAACTGCTTCATGAGTAGCGTCATGAGCAGCGCCATGAACGCTCGTTTGATGCGCGAAGCTGCTTCGTAAGCAGCGTTGCTCTTCGGCGTCGCGACGCCAAGAGTGAATCCTGAACCGAGAGATTGGAGAGCAGTGCGAGCGCAAGAGCACACGAGCCGACCATCTTTCGTGCAAAGCAGCAGGCGCAAGAGCTCTCTCTCTCTCTGCACTGCGTCGCTGTCGATGCGTCGTCGACGGTGTTGTTAGCGGCGACTTATTTATTGTAAGGAGTGACCGCCGACGGTCACCCGCACAGCTCCAAAGAGGCATCGGTGACCGTCGCCGGTCACTCGAGGCTCTCGCTGCTCCCCTCTCTCACACGCGACCTGTGCCTTGGTGTCGGCATGATCATGCTCGACAC
>JAASFL010000146.1:0-32317 GCA_023333735.1 Globisporangium takayamanum
GCGACGGCAAGCGATCCTTGGAACGTGCCCACCCAGTGAAAGGCTGGACTTGGTTGCGTGATGATGACCTCTAGGTCGCTAGTAAGTGCTGGCTGTTGCCATAGCCATAGCGCCACACATAGGAGTCAGCTGATAACCGCTAACATTCGCGAACCAGGGTGTCGCAGTCCCTGATTTTTGTCACTATTAAACCAAGTTTATAATGTGAGTCGTGTGACCCACACAATCGGCGCGTGCCAAAAAACACCGCACAACCACAGCAACGAGCGCCATGGCAACAGTCGAGGCAAAGGAAGTGGTGCGGCTCTACCGGCGCGTGCTCAAGCTCGCGGCGCAGTACCCGAGCATCAAGCGCAATGCGATCATCCACGACATCAAGCTCGAGTTCCACGAAAGCAAGCACCTGACCGACCGCTCTGCGATCCACGACAAGATCCAGGCCGCGCGCCAAGGCATCGTCGAGCTCTCGCAGTACACGAGTCTGAGCTCGTCGTCCATGACGTGGAAGGTGGACGTCGGACGGGAAGTCGGCGCTGGTGCGCCAATCAACGGACCTGCAGTGAGCGCGAAGGTCGTCGGCAGCGGCAAGCCCTAGGAGCCGTGCGTGTGCACACACACGAGTACAAGCGCACGAATGAAAGGACGAACTATTGCTCGAGTCTTGTAACCTTGTGGGTTTGCACGTGTTGCTAGTGACTCAAAGACGTCCTTGCTGCGCTTGTTTGTATGTGCAGCTGTGCGTTGTCACCGCTTCCGGGCTGGCGGACAGCGCGCGCAGCCTTCGCAGCAGGTTTCGCACACGGGTCCGACCTGCGTCTGCGGGATCAAGATGAGGTCGCCAGTCTGCTTGGACGTCGTCATGTTCAGGAACGCGCTCACAGGCGAGTCCTCGTCTGCGACCTAGCGATTCAAGAGTGTCCAGCGCAGCAACGCCATCCATACGATCAGCGCATCAGCAAGAGCTCCACTACTCAAACGCCTCGACAGCTCATGCACATACTGGGATCATCGTTGGGACAGTCTGATCGAGATCCGGAAAGAACCCGAACCAGTACGTCTGCAGTGCGCTATGCGGCCATCCATGTGGGTTTGGCGACGTTGCGATGATCGCAAGCACTTCTTGGAAAAGCAGACTGCGTCTAGTGAACGACATAGTTGCTGTCAGTCGTACAATGTGGTCGCACACCTCGGCACCTCAGGATGTGGCCGTCAACGCACCGGATCATAAAGTTGTCGCTCTGGAGCTCGATGCGTGTTCGTAGCTGCGTGAACGTGACGCTCTTGCACTCGCTGTCTTCGAGCTTGAGCGTCCCGACAGTCGGCAAGTGGCCACCCTACCAAGTGCAGTAGCAGCAGCAATGAGTGAGCAAACACAACAGGAGCAATATGCATAAGCTCATCGTGCAAGCGACGCACCTCCCACGTGCCGACGACGTACGAGTTCTGCTCGCGCGCGCTCGATGGGAACGTGAACACGCGCACTTTGAGGCGCACCATCGTGCCTTCCGACGATCGTAGCGTGGTATGTGAACTGACGTGTCCGAGAATACTGGCAGAGTGGCCAGCTTTGCGACGAACCGACACCAGTGCCAGTGCCATGTACACAATGACAATGCAACAGTGCTCGTGGTGTGTAAGAGTCATGAAGAGTCCAAGACAAAGAGAGACTGCTATGTGGCATGCAGGGTACTGTATATTACGACGTGAGCGTCAGCGCAGCTCTCTCTTGTGTACACTTGCAAGACAGAGTGCGCGGACCGCGTGTTAAATAGCGCGTCTCAACGACGACACGCGCGCTTGTGGGGCTTCGAGTGACTTGACGCAGTGATGATCGACCGGCGTCGCTTAGATGTAGACCCAGCCCGAGCGCTCGAATGCTGTCGACGGATCCGCTTTGCTCTCGTTGACAGAGAGTGCTGCGACTGAGCCAAAGCGCTGCTCCAAGCTCTTCCCGACTGGCGAGGCAGCGGCCGACGACGACGTCTGCTTGTCCGCGAACGGGCGCACAATCACGGTCTTGAGCTGGTCGAGCATTGTGATAGCGGTAAAGGTGGTGGTAGAGCGCGATGCGATGTACAAGTGCAGCGAAGCTGGTGAGTTGAAGAGTGAGCCCTATTGTCAGTGGTGTCGTCGAGAGCGGAGCCATTCGAGCCTTGGTTGACGAGGCGCGACACTGACGCTCGAACCACAATGACTTGGTTTTTGTATGAAAAATCACATTCAGACAGGGTGGAAGAAACTGAGTGAAAAGGGATGCACTTTTGATGTTCGGGACACACGGGACGCGGCATTTGATTGGCTTATGAGTTGCCAAAATCGACGCAGGGCGCGTCACGCACACATTTTCACTCACTTTTGCCACTATCCGATCAGACAAACCGCCGTTTTCTACGATCTTCAAGAGCTGCAAGCGTTCGTGTGCGTGACTCGTTGACTCGTTGTCGGTGACCTTGGTTCGCGATGGCGAGCTTGGACTTGGACTTGGGTCTAGCTGTTCACACCAGCGCTCTTAGCGCATGCGTGTGAGCATGGTCGTGTAGATGAACATATGCGTGGCTTGTTGGTATCACGATAGCTACTTCTAGTACAGCAGCAGCAATGCTTCATCCAAGGTGTCCGCCATCGCGCGACGCGCAATGAGCATGTCCATGTGGCGCGCTGGGTGCTTGGTGCTGAACCACCCTCTTTAAAGCGCATTTCAAGAGTGTTTGTGCGACTTTGTTGGTCAATCACCCCATCTCGTTCACATTGTGTGGAGCTCCAAATGACGTCGTTCGAGATCCGCGACGTCCGTGCACTTGTGCGGCGACCGCGGCGCGACGATGCGCAGCGACTGCTCGAGCGCATTGCGGTGCAAGTGCTACCGATCCTTGCGCAGCGGCGCTTTCGCGTGCGGCGGCTGCAAGAGTTCTTCCCAACGAACGCCAACTTGCTCGGCATGAACGTCAACCGCGGCGTGAAGATCTACTTGCGCTGTACGTGTCTGCTCCATCCGACTGCTGCTTGTGCGGTCTCGACGCTGTTGCTATCTGCATCAGCTCGCTTGCTTGCAACTGATCTCGTTCTATGTGTGTGCGTGTGTGTGTACTGCAGTGCGACCAGCATCGCGACCAGACTCGTTCCTGCCGTATGAAGCGCTGCTTGAGACGATGCTGCACGAGCTCACGCACATGGTGTGTCTACCACGCAATGCATTTGGCATCCACACGCTCACGCATTAGCGGCTGTAAGCTCAAGCAACCGTTGGGGTGTGCTGCTGATGATGCCAGGTGCACAGACCGCACAACCAAGCGTTCTACAAGGTGCTTGGCTCCATCTTTCGTCGTTTGACACTGTGTGCTCAAGATCCTGACAGCGTACTCGCGTGATGTGCGCTAGTACCTCGATGAGCTCAAGACTGAGATGGAGGTGCTCATGATCCAAGGACTTGTTGGTGCGGAAGGCGCGAGGTTTGTGGGTGCAGGCGTTGGCAGAGTACGTCCGCTTTCTCTCTTCGTCTATCACGACACAGCGTGCACTCGAGTGTCTTTGCCACCATGTTGTGACCTGACCGAGGCTTCTTCTGCTGACATCATGCCCTCTAGGTCCTAGATGCCTCCCGATCGACCTCTGTGCGCAATGCGAATGACAGCATGGCAGCTGGTGTGGCAGCAGCGCGTCGCGCACAGGTGCGAGAGTGGCCACGCAAAGACGATCACATCTCAGCGCTCAGCTGGACAACGTTCAAGCAGACACAGACTCACAGGGTGGTTCGTATGTGTGAAGTACCAGCAACTGCTTGGCGGACAACCATCGCAGCGTCTTGGCGATGGTGGAGCGAGCAGTGACGCAGTATCGACATCTCGTACATCGCCACGTTCGCTCAGACGCAAAGTGCTGGCAGCCGCAGAGCGTCGACGCCGCGATAGCGAACGCTGTGCAAACGCACTGACGCAGTCGATCGAAGTGTTGGGGATCGACGGCAGTGATGACGACGATGAGAGCACGGCGCAGCGACCTCGACCTGCTCCTACATCGTCCGCTGCCGCATCAACAGTAGTGATCATCGACCTTGTCGACTGCGCAAGTCCATCGCGTTCACTTGACGCTGCGCCTGCTCGCCAGCTCTCTGCGTCTGGCTCAAGTGTCGTTGACTTGGTCGCTGACGACGACGCTGACTCGGTGGGGGCAGCAGCAGTAGCAGAGAGTACGCTGACGCAACAGTCGAGTGATCACTCCGACACGATTGACCTCACAGCAGATGACAACTAAGAGACTCAAGAGACTGGCAAGTTGGAAGAGAGAGATGGTGAAAGCATACGTGACATGGAGAGTGAGCAGTTCGCAGCACTGAGACGAGTGCCTGACGACCCACGGCGCGCGACTGTCTCGCGCCAATGAGCTTTAGTACTCGTTGCTAAAGCGCGCGTCGAACGAGCCGTCGTCGAGCGGCGCCTCTGCGGTCTTGAAGATGCCTTTGCCAAAGTACTCGGCAATGGTGTGGAAGCCGTCGGCTGCGGTCTCGAGCTGGTTGAAGAACTGCTCGTGGTTCCCCGCCTTCTGCTCGAGCTGCGTCTTCAAGCCCATGATGTGGCGGTGGTCCATCGAGCACGTGATGCACTCGCGCTCGGTCTCAGAGATGCAGTTGAGGTGGAAGCTGTGCTGGCAGAGGAAGTGCACGGCCGGCAAGTCCAAGTCGTGGTTGCACAGGTCGCACTTGGTCGCTTGGAAGACCACGGCCTTGCCGCTCAGCTGTGCGATCTCGTCGGTCATCGCCTTCGTGTCGCTCTTGAACGCCTTGATCTTCTCCTCATCCTCCTCGATCTTTGCCTCGTTCTGCACGAGCTGGTTCACGATGTACTGCTTCAGCACCGAGACTGGGAGCTCGCGCGCTTGGCTCAGGACCTGCACGACCTGAAGCGGCGGGATCACTGGGTTGCTGTCGATCAGTGCGAGCAGCTGCTTGAGCTCTTTCCACTCGTCTGCTGCAGTGCTGGCACCCGGTGCAACGCCCTTTGGCAGCGGTCCGCGCTCAGCAAAGTACTTGAGCGCGAGCGACCAGAGGTTCGGGTCCTGCTCGCCGTGCTTGCGCACTTCGTCGAGAATGCTCGCGTCGTCGCTCTCCTCCATGTGGAACTGCACGAGCATGTGGTACATGTGCAGCTTGTTGTACAAGTACCGCTTCCCGCGCTTCACGCCGCGCATCTGCAAGTGAATGAGCGCGTGGTCGGCGTCGTACTTGACGCGCGGGTTGTCCAGGAGCGCCATGACCGCGTCTTCAGCTTGCTCGGGACTCAGTGTCTCGTCGCTCAAGACCATCTCGAGCAGCGTGTTGCCGATCGACGTGTTGCTCACAGTCTCGACCTCGACGATGTACTGGAGGAACTCCTTCAGCTGCGCGCGGTGCGAGACAAAGAGGTGGAGGAAGTCGCCCGGGTCCGACTTGAGCGTCGGGTCGCTCGGGACGAACTTGCCTGTGCACAGGCGCTTGAGCAGCTCGGTCGTCGGCGCTGGCAAGTGCGTCACGAGCGTCCGGCCGTACTTGCGCAAGTTCGCGTCAGCCTCTGAGAAGCTCAAGTGCTCAATATACGCCAACGCGTCCGCCACGCGCTCTTTCTCGTGCGCCGAGAGCGCGACCGAGTCCTCCGACTCGACGTAGCTGATGCGGTCGAGCTGAATCTTGAGGTACCAGCTGTGCTCTTCGTGCTTCTTCGCGAGCGTGAGCGCGTGCTGCGGGTAGTTCTCCCACAGCACGCTGATCGCGGTCTCAATGTCAAAGTTCAGCGCCGCTGCGCGCTTTGAGCGACTCGCATCTGGACTCGCAAGCGCACTGCTGGTCTTGTCGCCTGCTGCGAGCGCGTCGCTGGCGCTGCGCTCTGTCGTCTTCTTGCCATCGGCGAGGACGTCGTCGAGTTGGATGAACTTGTCGAGCTTCTTCACGTCCTTGAGCTTCGTGTAGCAGTTGAGCAGCAGCGTCGTGTGCTCAGCGTTCGCGAACGCCTTCTCGTGCAGCGCTTCGAGGTACGCCGTGAGGTTGTGGATGCGCTGCGCGTCCAAGAACCGGCGGATCACGTACGACGGCTCGACGTGGCCGATCGTGCGTGCGTACTGGCGCAGCGAGCCGTCGTAGTCGCCTTTCTGGTACAAGTGGTCGCCGTACATGCGGAAGATGTCCATGATGCTCGTGATGTCGTAGTTCGAGCTGAACGCAAGCGAGATCGCGATCGAGTACAAGTTCTTCCGGAACAGGATCTCGAGCTTCGACGTCGTGTCCTTCTCACTCAAGCGGTACACGTGTCCGACGCTCGAGACCACGAAGATCGCGCCGAACTCGCACACGACGTGCCGGATCTCCTCCATCTCATCGAGACCAAAGCGCGCGCCAGGGCCACGCGCAGTCGGTGGGACGTTGCGGCCAGCGAGTCCTGGCTTTGCGGTCGTGTTCGTGAGCGTCCAGTTGAACGCGATGAACTTGTTCTGGAGGTCGTACACGTTCACTTGGTGCCGCCCGCGCGGGTCGACGTGCGCCACGAGCAAGTAGTGCTTGAAGAAGCTCAGGTGCTTCTTCTCGCCCTCGAACCCAAAGCACACGGACCGGTCCTCCGTCGTGTAGAAGTACACGGCGTCTGGCTGTCCAACTGCGATCTCGCCGTCGTCGTTCACGCACGAGCAGTTCGTGTCGACGCCGCGCTCGTCGAGCACAGTCGTGCGCGGCGGAAGTCCTGCTGCTCCAGCCGACTTGACGAGCGCTGGGTCGTCGTGCGTACAGTGGTAGCACGTGAGTCCGCGGCGCGTGGACGCGTAGAGAAACACGTGCGCGACTGTGTTCGTGACTGGCTTGGTCGTGAACGCGAGTCCTGTGACTGGGTATTGCCCCGCAGGCTGGAGCAAGTGCGGCGGCCGGTCCGACCGGCGCTTCAGGTCCGTCCGGAAGAGGATCACAGCGCCGTTCTTGAGCCCGACGGCGAACTGCGAGATGTCGTCGTTGACCGCGAACGCCGTCACAGCTTCCTCTGGGTACTGTTTGTACGAGATAGAGAGTGTGTGTGAGGACGACGAGTGATGGTGCTCGACACAGTAGAGAGAGCTGAAGTGCGTACCTTCTTGGCAAAGACTGGGATCTGCTGCAGCAGCTTCGGTTTGCCGTCGCGGTCTTGCTGATCCGTTCGCCAGAGCCGCACAACGGCCGTGCTCTTGCCGGTCTGCTTGCTCGCGTACAGCTACGTACACATACGTAGGTGAGTCTCTAAGTGCCGTATACTGTATGAGCTGGCTGGCAACCGCACCTCTTCAGCAGACGCAGCAGATCGACCAGACTCCGCAACAGCTTTCGACTGCGCGCGGAGCTCTTCGCTGCGCGGGTCCATGCCGTCGCCGATCGACACGAGGATGTTGCTGCGTTTCATCTAAAGAAGCGGCAGTGAACAGCAGTGACTGTCAGTCGAACTGCTTCGATACTCGAGAGCATGCGATTGAAGGATGCTGTCGCCTCGTACCATGACGACGTGCGAGACAAAGTGCTCGTGCGCCTGGAACTTGCGCGTCTCGAGCTGCCGGTTCGCCAAGTGGATGTAGCCGTCTGCGTCGCCTATGCAGATCATGCCACGGTTTGCGCTCATGGTCGTGATGTCGACCCCCTGCGACGCATTTGCACACACAGAGCGTGAGCGAGACACGTACGTGGGCAACCGATTGCTAGAGATAGCAAGAACAGCAGCTGCTCATACAAATGCACACGCACTTTGAGCCAGAGTCCATTCGCATCTTTGAGCGTCTCCTTGTCGAAGAACGCAAAGCGCCGCCACTGCGCCATCGCTCCTGTTGCTGCTCGAGCTTCTTGGTGTCGATCGTCTGTTCTTCGTCCCGTAAATGCACCAGGTCAAAAGGGGAGATCATCGCGCAAAAGTCTGATGTGCGTCACACCAACATTATATTCTCATTAGAATACATTTACCAAGTGTAATGGTTCGCATTTTGGTCACTTGCACTGAGTACAGATTGCAAATCTTGTTGTCTTGAGGAGACACACAAGGATGAAGTTGCTCAAGGACGAGGACTTCAGGCAAGGCACTCAGGCACTCTGCTCATGTGAACACGCACGCACAGTCAGTCCACTCGCACAAAGGAACGCTCGTTACGATTGCTGGCTTTGTTGGCTCTTTCTCGTCAACTACGTGTCGATCGCTTCGGCGAGAATGTCGTTCATGATGTTCTCGTCCAGGTCGTCAATATTGAGGTTCCGGCCAGCTGAGCGACTCGAGCGCTGCGACTTGATCGACACGACTGGACTCGCTGTCGTTGAGCTTGCAGATCGCCGCTCCGTCGATTTGCCACGAAAGCTCAACCGAGACGTCGTTGTGCGCACTGGCGTGCCAAGCGCAAGCGCACTCGCAGTCTCGCGCTCCAGTGTATCAAAGTCCTCCACCTCATTGCTCTCCACCACGGCTGGTGCTACGTCTGCTGTTCCTGGTAGCTCGTCTCGGATTGGAGATTCGGACGCTCGCGTACTCGATTCGCGTCCACTTGAACGGTATGTGCCCTCTCTCCACTCCATGAAGCGTTCAAGAGACGTTGCGCCAGTCTGCTGCAGATACAGTCATCACAACAGATAGAGGGCATCAGTGAACCATAGCTTGTCAACGTCTCCGTACGAACGAATGCGACCTACCTTCGATGGCGATGAGGACGAAGGTGACGATGGCAGTGAAGGCGCATTCACTGCAGACGCTTTCTCGGGCGGCCCACTCGAGCGTTCGCGCACAGACGCCTTGTCGCGCTCTCGTGTGCTCGTGGATGGCCGAGAGAAGCTCTTGCGCGTCCTCGAGAACGCAAAGAACCGCGATGGCGAGTCAGCTTTCGGTGTTGCTGGTGGGTCTTGTGTCTTGGGTGTCGCTGGTGGCTTCTCGCTTGCGCTATTGCTATTGCTACTGGGCGTGTCGTTGGTTGCGCCCGCGTCGATACCAGACGAGCGAGCGAGTGGTTCAATTGGTGTGTGCTGGTTCGGTGGGTGCGGCGGAGGCTTCACTGGCTTGAGTACCGGTGTCTTTGCAGGCGACTTGGCGTCAGCTCCTGCCTTTTTCTTCTTCCGCGCAGCGCTCTTCTTGCGCTTGTGCTTTTTGTTCGCGTCCGGTTCTTCGTCTTCGTCTTCGCTTGACGACACCTGGAGCTCCAGCGCCGTGGACTTGCTGCCGTACAGCGCAGAGAGCGGCGCGAGGTTGTTGTCGGCTCTGCCGTCCAAGATGTCCTGGACAATGGAGCTTTTGCTTGACGTGCTCAACGTTGCAGCGCCAGTCACGACTGCAGTTGAAGCGGCTGCTGTCGGTTGTTTGCTTTGACGAGCGCTGCTGTCGTCGTGCGTGGTAGATGCAGTGGCCTCGCCTGCACTCTCAGTATGAACCTCGTCGACTGCGCCGTCCATGTCGAATGTCTGCACTTCAGTGTCCTGGTTCTGGCTTTTAGCACTCGCCTGTGCAGGTTTGGTCTTGGAGCTGCGGCCGCCCATGGCTCTTGCAGCTGCGTCACGCTCGAATGTGTGCACACGACAGCGCGCTCTCCATCCACTCGCTGCGACTGCGACTGCAACGTCTGCTGCTGGTTGTCTATCGGCTGCTACTTGCGCTGCTCGACAACGACGTACAGCAAGCTCTCTGTGCACTCACGCACAATCCGCTGCGCTTGTTCTCACACACAATCGGCACGCAAGGTGAGCTCAATGTGAGCTCAATGAGGTATTTCGGTTCGAGCACGCTATTTTCTGCGTTTGTCGAGACTTGACCTGCGACCGCATGCAGCAACAAGCGCTAGGACTTTGCAGTCGCTCTGCGATCAAGGAGTCCACATCGTAGTCGTCGTCGTCGTCGTAGCTGGCGTGGCAGATCGTGCATCAGCAGCAGTGATGCAAAGTAAGTCGCAGCATTACGACTGCAAAGCAAGACAAGTTCGCGAGACAGTCAGTTTGTATTGGTCGACACAGACCATACAAAA
This sequence comes from Globisporangium takayamanum, assembly GCA_023333735.1. Lineage (NCBI taxonomy): Eukaryota > Oomycota > Peronosporomycetes > Pythiales > Pythiaceae > Globisporangium > Globisporangium takayamanum. Next base: position 9,964 of record JAASFL010000146.1, read on the forward strand.
ACAAAGAATAAAATATAAAATACGACAATGGAGGTGCCACGCAGGACAGTTTGACCGTAAGCACCAGCACAACAAGCGATTGAGCGATCGAGCGATCGAGCGATCGAGCGAGCGCAGCGACGACAGCAGCATGGGTGGTACGAGTGTCTGGCGCAACGCGCTCTCGAACGAGCACAAGATCGCAATCTGCGTCGCAGGTACGTGCGCTTTCTGTTCGCATATATGCACAATAGCAGCAGCGACTGACAGTTCCGGCCTCTCTCTCCTCTCTCGCTCTCTCCCGCTTGCTCGTTCTCACTGCAGCATGGTACATCCTGAGTCTCGTGACGCTCTGGACGAACCGGTACGTCGTCGCAGAGCTCAAAGTCGACTCGAACCTCCTCTCGCTCGCGCAACTTGGCATGTCGGTCGTCTGCGGTCTCGCGTCCGAAGTCTACTTGGTCGGCTGGGCAGTCTGCGCCGCGAACGGGCGCAAGCTCCTGCGCGACGGACTCAAGGACATGATCCTCCTCGGCGCTGTGCGCATCCTCACTGTCCTTCTCGGTCTCACTGCGCTCAAGTACATCGCAGTCTCATTCACGCGTACGTCTTACGGTCTCTCTCGCTCTCTCGCTGTAGACAGGAGCGGTGTCCTCACATTGTCTGTCTGTCTGTATGTATGTATGTTTGTTTGTATGCGATACAGAGACAATCAAGTCGTCTGCGCCGTTCTTCACAGTCATCTTGACGTACTTGCTGCTCGGACAGCGCACGGGCTGGCGCGTGAACGCGTCGCTGCTGCCGATCGTCACGGGGCTCGTATTCTGCAGCCTCTCGGACAGCTCGTTCCACGTCATTGGCTTCACAGCCGCGCTGCTCTCAAACTGCGTCGACTGCATCCAGAACGTCTTGACCAAGAAGCTGCTCAACCGCTCGTACACGTACGTCCTACCAGCTTGCTTTCTTCTGCTCTTGCTGTCTGCTCCTTGGCGTGTGGCTCACACCTGATCGATCGCTTTGTACACTCGCAGCGTCTCGCAGCTGCAGCTCTACACGAGCGTCATCGCTGTCGTGATGCAGCTCGCGTTCATTCTGTACAACTGGGCGACGTCGCCAGCGTCGCGCGGTGCGAAAGCGCGGCCTGGCGACAAGTCGAGTCTCTTCATCTTTGGACTCCTCGTGTGCGACGGCCTCGGGTTCTACCTCCAGAGCGCGTTCGCGTACTTGCTCATGAGCCTCGTCTCGCCTGTGACGCACAGCGTCGCGAACTGCGTCAAGCGCGCGCTCTTGATCATGCTCTCGATCTTCCACTTTGGCGACATCGTCACGCCGCTGAACTGGTCCGGTATGGTGCTCGTGATCGTCGGCGTGTACGTGTTCAACACTGCGTCGCGGCTCGAGCGCGAGGTCGCTGGCGACGGCAAGAGCGTCGAGGATAAAGCGCGCATTGCGCCGTCGCTCAGCACAGTCATCCAACGGAGCACGATCCTCGCGCTGTCGGAGATCCGGATCGACAAAGGTCGCTAGTCGGTAGTGTGTCCAATTGTGCCCGATTTTGTCTGTAGCATACATAGTGAGGGTCCAGCAAATCCAGAGAGGAGTTTGATGTTTGACAGTACGACCAAGTCGGGTGTTCATTCGAGGTGGGTTCAACTTGCAGTTTGTATGCTGGCGGCCCTACGTTCGAGTTGCATTACTGCATATGCAAGAACATGCAGTAATTTTTGGCTCCAGCTTTCCTGCTCCCCCTCACTCAAACGCAAAACGTCGAGCACGAGGCAAGGCTTGAGGCACGTACACGAGAGAGAGACACAGCGTCACGATGGCGTCCGACTATGCGCGCGAGCTGCTGCGGCGACAGTTCCTCGGTGCGTCTGCTGCATTCTGCGCTGCTGCTGCTGTATATGTGCTCTCTTACACATGCTTGCCTCGACGCCAGCCAGCTAACGAACGCACACGATGCCTCCTGCCGTAAATGACTGAACGTTCTAGAAATGAGCCGCAACCCGCCAGAGGGCGTCTCGGTCGGGCTCGGCGACGACGAGAACATCTTCAACTGGGAGATCATGCTCGTCGGCCCGCCCGACACGCTGTACGAAGGCGGCTTCTTTAAGTGCGTCCTCGAGTTCCCGCCCAACTTCCCCAACATGCCGCCCAAGATGACGTTCAAGTCTGAGATGTGGCACCCGAACGGTGCGTGCGTGCTCGAGTCACATTGTAGGCGCTGCTGCTATTGCTGCTACAAGTTACTGACTCCGTACGTGCTATGTCTGCTTGCCTGCAGTGTACCCGAACGGCGTCGTGTGCATCTCGATCCTCCACCCGCCTGGTGAGGACCAGCTGAACGCACAGGAGACGGCAGACGAGCGATGGCGTCCGATCCTCGGCGTCGAGGCGATTCTCGTCTCGGTCATCTCCATGCTCTCGGACCCGAACGACGACTCGCCAGCGAACATTGACGCAGCGGTGCGTCATCAATGCTTTTGTGTGGTTGATCAATGAGTGCCTGGTGTGACTGGTGTGACAGCGCCGGCTGATCGTGACCACGCGACGCTGTCGATATTGGTGCCACTGAGTAGGTCGAGTGGCGAAACGACAAGGACGCGTTCAAGAAGCACTGCCGCCGCATCGTGCGCAAGTCTCAGGAAGATATTTAACATCCTCCTGACCGACGGACGGATTGACTCCCACGCGCGCGCACTGAGCGGCAGCTGCAACCACAGCCATGTGTGTGTGTGCGAGCCTGTGTTTGCACACTCGTACTATTGGGCGCAACACGCTCGTGCATCCACCATCACAAATACAGCTCCATGTTGCACGTACGAGTAGCACAGTGGTGCTTTGCTTGTGTCGCTGAGTGCCAGAGCTGGTATGTTGAGTCTCTAAATTTGATTTTTACAGTGTCTAAACTTAGGAAAATATTCACAACAATGCAAGTCCTACCACACTTATTTTTAGTATATTTTGATTGGCTGGATTTGTTGCGCATTTCGCAACTGTTTTCTGCTTGGTCGCGCGTTGTTTGACCAAGCACCAGTAAATCTTCAGCCCGCTAGGACGCACGCGCTCCCTCCGCTTCGTCTTCCTTCTTCACCACTTGCTCACGATGGTGCTCGCGTTCCGCCGCTCGCTCGGTCTGTGCACGCGCGCTGCGACGACTACGCGTCCGCTCGCGACGCTTCTCCAGCAGCAGCAGCGCGCGATGAAGCACACGCACACGCACACGCTCGTGCTCATTCGCCACGGCGAGAGCGAGTGGAACAAGCAGAACCGCTTCACTGGCTGGTACGACGTGCAGCTCTCGGAAAAGGGTACGCCTGCTTGTGCTTCTCTCGCGCTTGTCTGCTGTGGCTATTGCTACTTCGCTAGAGCATATACCATTGCTACGCGCGATCCACATTACTAAGAAACTCATCATATGGCGGCAGGCAACAAGGAAGCAAAGGCTGCTGGCGAGCTGCTCAAGAAGGAGGGCTACACGTTCGACATCGCGTACACGTCGTACCTGAAGCGCGCGATCCGCACGCTCTGGCACGTGCTCGAGCAGACGGACCTGTTCTGGATCCCTGTGCACAAGACGTGGCGCCTGAACGAGCGCCACTACGGCGCGCTCACGGGCTTGGACAAGCAGGAGACGGTCGAGAAACACGGCGCTGACCAAGTGAAGGTCTGGCGCCGCAGCTACAGCATCCCGCCGCCGCAGCTCGACACTTCGAGCGAGTACTACCCTGGCAACGACGTGCGCTACAAGGACGTGCCGACGGACATGCTGCCGCGGAGCGAGTCGCTCGAGCTCACGGCTGCGCGTGTGCTGCCTGAGTGGGACGCGACGATCGTCCCGAGCATCCAAGCGGGGAAGAACGTGCTCATTGCAGCGCACGGCAACAGCCTCCGCGCACTCGTGAAGCACCTCGACGGCATCTCGGAGGACGAGATCACGGAGCTCAACATCCCTACGGGCATCCCGCTCGTGTACCACCTCGACGAGAACCTCAAGCCGATTGCGCACAAGGACGCGTTCGCGCCACTGAGCGGCTTCTACCTCGGCAACCAGGAGGAGATCCGCGCGCGCATCCTTGGCGTCAAGAACCAGACCAAGTGATTACTATCGAAGCAGTAGGAGATGCTAGCTGCAAGTGTGTGCAAGTGTGCTTTGACAGCACTTGCTGCACTCGGTGCTTCTGCTTGTGACTCGATCAATACACTTGCAAGTGTCTTGGTCTCTTAGGTGTTGCTGTTGTTTGACACAAAGCGATTGTTTTGAACAAAGTATGGTTTGAGACGCGATGATTGTTTACCACACTATTGTGCGAATCGATCGATACAAATCAGTGAGTTGTTTCCTACGGACAAAAACACTTGAATAATGTATGTTTGATCGGACTCGCATTTGTGTGTGCCACATCGCAAAATACTGGCGATTGGCGGCTGTGGTCGTCCGCTCGATTTGAGTCGCAGTCTCTCCTGCCGAACGCCTCGCGCAACGCAGCAGCAGCCGCACGTCACGACCACGACCACGACCACGACCTCCAGAGCATGATGAGAATGCACGCGTTCCGCAGCGCGTTGACCACGGCCCAGCGCCAGCTCTCGAGCCAGCAGCAGCGCGCGTTCGCTGTCGCCGCCGCGGCGACACCTGTGCCAGTGCTCTCAGCGCAGGAGTGGATGGACAACATCAAGCGCTCGGCCGAGAAGGACGTACTGATCAAGAAGACCAAGCTCGCGAGCTTCCTCAAGACCGTCACGACGAGCGAGGAGCTCGAGGCGTCGAAGGAGATCATGAAGATCTACGAGCAGAAGCGCGTGGACCCGGACTCGAATGCTGCGGGTCTGTTTGTGAAGAAGGCGCTGGAGCTCAACGCTGCGAACGTGGCGTTCGAGGTGCTCGAGGCGAACTACCGCATCGGGCTCTTCCTCGAGCCGTCGACGCTCAACAAGCTGCTCTCGAAGTTCTTCAAGGACGGCGACTTTGACAAGGTCTTCCAGCTCCACGAGATCGGCTCGCAGAAGTACAACGTCAAGTCCACGGAGCGCACGTACGACATCCTCATTCGGTACGTTCTCTCTATCTGTTTGCTTTGCTTTGCTTTCTCATGTGCCGTTGTGTCTACAAGTATCGCTCACACTCGACTGTGCGATTGCATTGGCGGTGATTGCAGTGCTGCGATTGAGCAGGAGGACCTCGACAAGGCGGTTGCGCTGCTCAAGACCGCTGCGTACGTCTTGCATTACAATCACGTAGTTGTTGCAATACGTTGCACGAGTGTGTTCTTGCTCACACAACTTGCTTGCTTGTTTGTTTGTGTATTGTAGTGACAGCCACAAGTTGCAGCGCGTGACGTGCAACAACTTGCTGTTCAAGCTGAAGGAAGGCGAGCTGACGGAGAAGGTGCATCTCGCAGTTGTATCACTTGCCATCTTGATTGTTTGTTTGTTTGTCTTCCAAATGTGTTGCCCTGGTCAGTCGACTGACAAGTGTGCGTTTGTACCATTTGCGTAGATCGAGGAGGTCGCGGCGCTCATGAAGGCTGCTGGCGTCGAGCCGAACGAGACGACCCGGAAGATCCTGCAGTAAGCTGCTGCTATCCGAACGAAATACACACGAACGACCCTCCGAGTGGATGAACGAGCTGCGTTCTCTCTCTTTTGTTGGCATTGCTGCTGTGCTGTGTTGCTGGCGTGATGAACAAGAGCCGCTCTCGCAGTTGTTGCTGCTGCGTGGCGCAAGCTACTTCACATTGACTACCATCCGCCGTGACGGCTTGTTGATCAAGTGAACGAACATACACACTAAACGTCCTCGTAGACTATCGCATGCTCTTCAGAATTTGGTCCTCAGTTTTTAGGTCCTTGTGGTCGCCTGAGTCTCATGTTTGACAGTCTGCAGTCCCACGACGTTCGACTCACATAGCACACGTGTTGACCGTCTCCTGCTGAGAGGACGCTGCAGAGAGACCTCGTATGTCTAGCGTCTCCTAGCGATCGACAGCCAAGTGCATCGCTTCGTGCGCCTCGATAGACCTCTATAGAAACATTATAGAGAGTATTCAAAACCTCTATAAAATAAAGAGCTCGCATCCCAGCCAGCCACAAACTCGTTTCCACCAAGCAAGCACGAGAGAGATGGTGGTGCTCGCTGCTGTGCGCTCCCTTGCGCTCGTACGCCGCAGCGCTGCTGCGCTGCAGCCGTCGTCGTCTGTGCTCGCGCTCGCTGCGCGCAGTGGCAGCGTCCGCGCGTTCAGCGGTAACGTCGAGTACCCGAAGATCGAAGGCACGGTGGCCGAGATCACGAAGAACCTCAACAACATTGGCGCGCGGCTGTCGATCCCGACCGCGGCGCTGTACCTCACGGCGCCAAAGATCAACCACATCGTGCGCGAGATGAAGGGCAAGGACGAGCTCAAGGAGGTGCAGCGTGTGCTGCTGCTCTGCGACGCGAAGCTCGTGTACCCGAGCTCGTTTGCGTCTGGGACGTTCTTCACGGCGTGCCTGAAGCTCGAGGCGCCAGAGCTCGCGCTCGAGTTCGTGCGCACGGCCGAGAACATCCGCCACTACGTGAACAACCAGAGCCTCGTGCGTCTTGCCAAGTACTACGCAGACCAGCAGGAGCAGGACGTCGTGGACGAGATCGTGGCGCTTGCTGTGCGCAAGAACGTGCCGCTCACGACCAAGTTCTTCCACTTCCGCGTCACGAACGCGCTCGCGCTCGAGCAGTTCGACACGGCCGTTGCGATCGCAAAGGAGGCAGCCGAGGCGCGCCAGATCAACTCGAACCTCATCCTCCAGCTGCTCAACGGTCTCGAAGGCGACGCGCTCGTGGCGCAGCGTCCGCTTGCGCAGTACCTCGCGGCGAAGGGCGACGTGATCCCGAACGACCGCCTCGCGACCTTATTAGCCGACCAGTAGAGAGCGCGACGCTGCTGCGAGATGCGAGCGACCGAGCGAGAGAGAAAGAGAGCGCGCGTCGCTGCTGCTGCAGTCGCACACGCGCAACAGAGAGCGAGAGACTCGGGACTGTCGAGACGATGCTCTGATCCATTGAATCCACCACGGGTGCTTTGCTAGAGACTCTCTTAGTTTATATGCATCTGCAACGTATGCATGTACAGACTATCACCACCTTGCCAGTCGTAGCGCGTGCGGTCCGCGAGCAGCGACTCGGCGTAGAACGCGTCCGAGTTCCGGAGACTGCGCTTGCGGACCTCGGCAACCGCGAACGCGAGGAACGCCCCAAAGCCGCAGAGCGTGACGATCGCGCCGATGAAGCTCGCAGCGCGCTGCGCAAAGCGACTCGAGCGCGGCTGCATGCGGCTCCGCTCCATCGCACCTGCGACTTCGAGCACGTCTTCGGGCGTGTGCAGGCGACTGGCAAAGACGTTCGGGTCGCTGTCCGAAGTCGTTGCGTCACTTGCGTACGTCGCAGCGCGGTCCTGCGTCTGCAGCGCAGGGTACAGTTTCCACACGGCGTGGATGTCGGTGACTGCGAGGAGCTCGCGCTGCCCCATGCTCCCGAGCACATCGAGGCGCTCGTCAAAGTCTGTGATGAGTGGGAACACGCTCTGGCACCACGCAGGCGAGGCAGCTGCACTGTTGCTTGGTGTCTGGACCGTCGAGTGCACGAACGCGTCAGCAGGGTGGTGCATGATGCTGAAGAAGTCGTAGGGCACATCGTCGTCGTTGTCGTCATCGCCGTTGATCGCAGCGCGCGCTGAGCGCTGAGCGTCTTCAATCACAAAGTTCGCGCGCTTGGCTTCTGGGACGCACTCCCACGCAATGCGCACGTGCTCGTCGCGGTCTGGGCGGTCGATCGTGTGGTGAAGCCCAATGGCGTGGAGCAGCACGTGCAGGACGTTCCCGCGGCCGCACTGCGCCGAGACACCGAGCGGCTGCGGACCGCCGATGCGGCCAATGTACGAGTAGCACGACGACGACGTGGCTTGGACGTTCACATAGTCATGTGAGCACTGTGCGTCGTCGCAGCATGCGCCACCAGCGCACTCGCGGAACGTAAAGCCTGTGGCAGCAGTGATGTGTGCCATGGCGTCGCGCACCATCAAGGCGAACCGGTGAGCGGTCTGATCGATCTGGAAGCACATCGTGGCGTCGCGCCAGCGGTGGTCGCGCTCGGCGTTGTAGTACCCATGGAGGACGTGCGAAGCTGCTGGTTGCTGGTCGCTCTCGGTGTCAACAGGCGGGCTCGCGTTCCACGTCAGGAGCTCGCCGATCGCAATGTCGCCCTGCGTCACCACGATGTTCTCGTCCGTGAGCACATAGTCGTACTCGATGCCTTTGAACAGCACTGTGCCTTCACGCGGCGCCTCGCCTTTAAGCGGTTGGCGAGGCACAACTTCTTCAAGCGGCAAGCGGCAGGCACAACTTCTTCAAGCGGCAAGCGGCAGGCACCTGTGAGTTTGCTCAGAACCATCGGTGCGCGGCAGCCGAGTGCTTGCTCCTCGACGTCGATGGCTTGCACTGGTGCGCACTGGAAGAGCTCGCCGTCGCCATGTGCCAAGTCCGCGTCGCTCATTGGTGCGACGTCAAAGCCGTAGAGGCACGAGCACTCGAGCAGGTTCGAGACCGGCCAGGACGTCGCAAGCGAGTTTGCAGGACACTCGGAAAACGTGAACTTGCCGTCCATGGTCATCGATGGCGACGTGTTGCACCGTGGCGCAGCCTTCGTTGGCTCGCTCGAATCGACTTCAGCCAAACCGTAGATGCACTCGCAGTTGGCTTTGCTCTGGAGCGGCCAGTGCTTGAGGAATGCGAACGGCGGACAGCCATTGTCGTTCGTGAGGACCCACTCGACGCAGCGCTGGAGCACGTCGTCGCGGTAGTACCCACCCGCACACGCGCAGTCTGCAAACGACTCCTCCACGTGCTTTGCACTATCGGCCTTGTACGCGTGCGCAGGACACTCGTACGTCGACATGCGCACGCAGACCATCTCCGGCGTCTTCCAGCCGTAGCCTGGGAGACACTCGCACTGCTCGACCGAGTACGGCATCGCAGCGAGCGGCTTCGAGAACGGCGGACACTCGAATAGCGCGTGGGCAGTGCGGATCGCGCCCGGCTTTGCGTCAATCGCGTCGCACGACTGCATCATCTCGTTGCGCGCGTACGCCGTGTCTTGCTGCATGCACTCGCAGTCAAAGAGGCCGCGCGGGTGCGCTCTAACCGGCAAGTCGGCGCGTTTCATCGAGTTGAGCGGACAGATGTACGTGGCACTCTCGTGCGCGCACGCAGTCATCGCGGCGTTCTTGACATAGCCCCACTCGCAGTAGCAGTCTGCGAACGACCGAGGCTGTGCATTCGCGACTGCGATCGAGTGCGGCGGACACTAGTACGGCGTCGCCACTGTGCACTCACCTGACTGGTCATTCTTTGGGAATGGCTCGACACATACGCAGTCAGCGAGCGACAGAACGGCTTGGCCCTGCAGCTTCTCGACGTAGTTGCCAGCGCGCGGACACTGGTGCAGTGAGCACTGCCCAGTCGCCTCATCCTTCGTGTACGGATGTTGGCAGTCGCAGTCTGCGATCGAGCGAGCAACCGTGACGCCGGCTTTGAGTTGATAGCGGCCGAGACAGCGAAAGTTCTGCGGCGAGCACGCGTGGTGCACGTCGTCGCGCGTGAAGCCAGAGAGACACGAGCAGTCGTTAAAGCTGAGCGGGTGCACCACCTTCGCAGCCGAGCCTTCTGGGCACCGGAAGCCTCCGAGACGCTGCGTTGTCTCGTCGTTCCGCATCGCATCAACTGCATTGCCGTGGCAGATGCAGTCGTCGAGCGACTCCATGTCGCGCGGCAGGAGCATAGCTTCGCATGGCGCAGGACAGACTGCAGTTCATAGAGCACGTGCTGTCAGGAACGCTGACATTGCAAGACAAAGCAAGAGAGCAAACGACTGATCAAGCACATCCACTGTACCAAAGAACGCAGCTTGTGTCGTGCGAATTGGTGCAGTGAGCACAGCGACTGCGAGCGCAGTCCAGAGCGCCGAGAGCGGTCGCTGGCGCGCCATTGCTGCTACTGCTGCTGCTGAGATTGGCGAGAGAAGGCGAGAGCAGCGATGACGACTGGCAGTGAAAGCCAAAGTGAGCGAGCAGCAGGAGCTGCATCGCGCAGGAGCGTCAAGCGTCGCGTTGATGTGCATCAATGGAAAGATCGGCGCGACCTTTCGCGTCCCAAGTCATTACAGATTTGTATGTGGATACAAACACAAGATGTTTCAAGTCACACAGGACTCTATAGTGAAACCAAGTCAGATCAGTCACACCCAAGTCTGCGGACCTCCTCACGTCCACTTTGCCTCTCATGGACAGCACTACATGGCGACTTCCTACGCCCCTCTGAGCAAGATGACCAGCCGACAGACGTGCACGCTTAGATCTTGGACGACCCGACGTAGATGACGTTGCGCGAGAGACAGAGGTCAGCCATGTCGAGCAGCGCGAGCTCGAGGCTGCGCTTGAACTTCGCGGCGTCGGTCTCGGGGCACACGTGGTACGCCGAGATGCTGACATTGATGCGGTCCGGCTGGAGCGCGTAGCAGCAGCCGTAGCCTTCGTTGTACATGGCAGAGAAGCCGCCCCAGATCGGGCTCGCACCGGGGCCGCCGCTCACGTTGCTCGTCGAGATGAGGAACTTCTTGCTCACGTCAAACGCCTTGTCCGTGAACAGCGACGGCTTGGGCGTCACGCCCGACATCTCCGAGACGATCTGGAGACCCATGAGGTGCCGGTCAATGCCTTCGCCGGTCAAGCAGTTCTTCAACTGCTCCTTGTGCGAGCTGATCGCGAGCTTGAGCGCGTCCCACTTCTCGCTCACGCTCGCGTCGCTCTCCATTGTCTTCACGAACGCGAGCGAGTCGGTCGAGAGCGACCGGATCGTCTCGGTGCGGCCGTGATAGAACAGGCGCGAGTGTGCCGTCTCGTAGATCGCCGGGACGTGCTTGTGGAGCTTGTAGTGCGCGAGCTGGATCGCCATCTGCATGTAGAAGTCCGGCGTGAGCTTGTAGCGCTTGAGGAACGCCGTGCCGTAGTGGTGGAACTGCAGCGTGTGCAGGTCGCTCGCGTGGATGAGCTTCCCGACCGCCGCGCTTGCGCACTCGATCGCCGTGTGCGCCGCGTTGTCGAGGACCCAGTTGAGGCGCTTGGGCTTGAGCGCGAGCGTCGGCTTGAGGTTCGCGCGGTCTGCAAACTTCGCTTTGAAGTTCTCGTTCACGTACTTGATGCAGTAGTCAAACAGCCGAATGACGACCAACGCGTCGGCCCAGACGTGCTGGCCGTTCAAGCCGCTGCGCGCGTTCTCGTGGATCACGAGCGTGAACGGCTTGTCATACCAGCGGTTGCGGCCGTCGCCCAGGAGCGAGTTGCGCGCAATCTACCGTTGTATGCAAGTCAAGGGTATCCAATTTGCAAAACGTCAGTGAGTGATGGTCATGCACAGCACCAGCACATTTGCAATCGAGAGCTGGACGTACGTCGTCGTACGTCGCCGCTGACGTCTCGTCGAGCGCAATGCAGAACAGCGCCTTCTCCACGAGCTCAAACGACTCTTTGTTCAGGTCATCGAGCTGCATAATGTGCTCGCGCGCCTGCGGAATGAGCGATCGAAGGACCAGTGCGTGAGTACAGTGATCCACACTAGCAGCAGCAGCTCATAGACACGGTCAGAAGCCGCACCTTGGCCCAGTTCGTGCGGTTCTCCGACGTCAAGACGCTCACTGGCGGGTAGCGCTCCAAGTCAAACAGACCTGTTGCTTCTTCGCGCACTTGCTCAAATTGGCTAGAGCCACAAGCGCCATACACCAGTAGCAACAGTGTGAGGCCCCGTGTACCAGAGAGAGATACGTAGCTGCTCGTACAGCAGACGCACCTCAGTAAGTCTGCAAGCGGGAGCTCATTGCCGGCGTCGTCCAAGACCTGGACGGTCCAGATGCAGTTGTTCCGGAGCACGATGATGTACTTTGAGTCGTGCGGGTACGACACGAGCTCGTCGCACTCTTCGCCGGGGATGATGCACGTGTTGAACATGCGCGAGTACGTGTGCATGCATAGCGGACGGCCCATCATCTTCTCCACTGGGAACTTCTCTCTGTTATGACATACAGCCACATAGGCATCAGTCAGTCAGTCAATCAGTGGCTCTAGGACGACACACTAACGCAATGGCAATGGCAATCGACACATACTCGAGCAGGTTCCGGCGGAACTTGAGGATCGCGATCGAGAAGATCGCAGCGGCTTCGCACTGGCTCATGTCGCGCGGTCCCCAGTTTCCCGGGAGCACGCCGAACCAGTTGATGTTGATCGCCGACGGGTACCGCGGCTGCAAGTACGCAAACGTCTCCCACCACTCCTCGAGCCAGTTGCGCTCCGAGTCGGCGCGCTCCTGGAGAATCGACTGGAGCTGCGGCCCGACGCCGTGGAGAAAGTCGTGACACACAGCCTTGGTGTGCTCGAGCTCCTGCGCAGTGAGCAGCGGCTCGCAGCTCTTGACGTAGCGAGCGAGCGTGTCTTCGAGCGACGGCAGCGGCAGCGACGGGAGCTCGTCCTGGTACTGGTACGTGCGCTCCGCTGGCGCAGCATCTGAAGGTGCGCTCTTGCTCGCCATGGTTGCTATCGTTGGTGTTCGTCGACGGAGGTCACACAGAAAGAGAGGCAGAGGAAGTCACACAGAGGATCGACTTGGAGCTCGTTGCTCCCGTCGCGTCCGTTTGCGAAATGATCTTGAACGTTGAGAGCTAAAGCTTACTCAACGTCGTTTTGCGCCAAATGGTGTGGCTGGTGTGGCACAGGTCGGGTTTCGGGTTGGTTTGGGCCGTGGGTTTTTGACCTGTTCAAAATAACTAGGATTTTGTATGTCACCGGGTGGGTTTGGGGTTGAAAGCGATTCGACCCCCCCGATCCGTCATAACCCGGTCGGATGACAGCGCGTCGATCCTAAACTTCAGCTATTCTCGAAACCAAGACTCGACGCCCTCGTTTTTGTCATTATGCAATTTGCCTGTTGAGACTGGCTTTGCACGTTGGTACAATCTTGTTCTGGTGTTGGTGCGTGCTGCCTCGGCAAGAGACACAGTGAGCCCTCGCGTCGTCATAGTCGTCGTCGCTTGCTGCTGCATGTAGCAACCAGTGCTGCTTGCGATCGCTCGCTCGCTCGGAACCAACCATCACTGCCGCCTGTGCCAGTCGAGGACAGTCCTTCACACCAGAACATCGCGACGATTTAGACGTGCACTTACAGTACTCGCCAAAAGTATAAAATCACATCGATCCTGAAGCGTCGCAGTAGTCGTAATGATGGAAGATCTGTCATGAAGAACGACCGACATCATGTGCATGTCGGTCTGCTCTATCGCTAGTGCTACGAGCAGATACTGATTGAGAGACACCACAAGACGCAGATAGCATGGCGCGCAGCACTGCGTTTTCTTCGTCTGCACTCTCGCTCTCGGCGCTCATGAACGACATGGCAGCGAGCAGTGTCGTGGACAATCTCCTGCCACTCCACAGTCCGCTCAAGCACCCGCAACGAGACATCGTGAGCGACGCGTGTATGGATGTTGCGCGCGAGCTCGACGCTGTCGAAGCGCGTTTGGAGCTATATCGTCGAGCGCGACACAGTCAGAACGACCAGAGCGCTGCGCTTACACAAATGGCAGCACATCACGCGAAGAATGCGAGTGTCTCAAAGTCCTTGGCGTCGAGTCCGCACGAGCAACAAGCTGGGCAAGTGGCAAACGAAGTCGAGAGCGCACTGCGCAACTGCGACTTTCTCCTCGAGCGCGCACGCGCATCAGGTACAGCGCTCTATTTGTACGAGACCATTTCGCTCACTCGCTCACTTGAATTGCTCTCGTGCTGGTCGCGCTCACTGTAGCGACGTCTGCGCTGTCTCGCTCAGTTGCTTCGTCTCGCGTCAGCACGTCTGCGCACGCGTCAATGTACAAGCTACTGCAGTCCGAGACGCGTCCCGAGAGCCCTGTCACGTCAGTCGCTGGCGCCTCCGAGCGAGAACAGACCATGTCCGAGTCACACACGCGAGCTGCGACGACACCGCCTCGTTCGACGTTCGTGCCAGTCAAAGCCGCAGACTCGCCACTGTCGTCGCGCGAGACACCGGCGTATCCAGCGGATCCGATGCGCAGTGCGCTCGACGCCATGGCACCAGAAGAGCGTGAGCTGGCGTCACGCGCTGCGGCGATCAAGGCGTTTGCCGCAAAGTGCCAGCAAGAGATGCAAGCCGAGGCATCTGCTGCGCATCAGCAGCAGCACGCGCTCCAGAGCGGCTTCTTGCGCGAGCTGCAGCGCAAGTACGAGTCGAAGAAGAAGATGAGCGTCCTCGCGCTCAAAGAGAGCTACGAGCGCGAGACGAAGGCGCTCGTGCGCGACACGATGGACAAGTACGAGCGCGAGCAAGCGCAAGTGCTCGCAAAGCTCGAGGACGAGCTCGTGCGCGAGCGCGATCGGGCGTTGAACGACGTCGTAGCAAAGCACGAGCAAGCGCTGGAAGAGCGCGTGAAGCGCCTCGAAGCGCGCCTCGCAGCCGAGACGCTAGCAAAGCGACGAGCTCTCGAGTCGCAGCTCCAGACTGAGTTGGAGCAAAGGCTCCAGGCGATTGAGACTGACAACGACACAGCGATGCGCGCGTATGAGACGCAGAAGCGACAGGAGCTCGAGCGCGAACTCTTCCAGCGACGCGAGCTTGCTGCGACGGAGATCCTACGGATCCAGGAAACGCGCACGAGCGCAATGAAGTGCGAGCTCGAGCTCCAGCACGCCGCAAACGAAGCCACGGAGCTCGAGAAGCTCATGAAAGCGCTCACGTTCGGCGCGCAGGCGCAAGTGTAGCAGCTGCGCGCAAAGCTCGAGCGCGACCACGACGAGCGCGTGCGTGAGACGCGAGCCGACGCAGCGCAGAGTCTTGAGCTCAAGCGCCAAGAGCTCCGGGTCGTGCTTGAGCGCACACACAGCGACTCGCTCCAACAGCTCGAGCGTGAGCTCGCAAAGACGCATCGCATCGCGCTCATTGAGCTGCAAGAGCAGCTCCAGCTCACGCACGACGCCAAAGTCCAAGCGACGCGAGCGAGAGCCGGCGCAGAGCGCGAGCAAGCGCTCGCCGCTGTGAGGCGCGAAGCCGCTGACGCGCACCAGCGCCAGCTCGATGACTTTGAGCGCACGCTCGAGACGGAGCTGCGCGTGAGTGTGAACCAAGCGGAGATCGAACTCGACGCGAGCTACGCTCAGTCGCTCGATGCGCAGTGCGAGCAGCTCATGGAGCAGCACGAGCGCGAGCTCGCAGCGCGCATCGCGCGCATGGAGCAGGCAAAGAGCGCGCTGCTGGCTGAAGCCAAGGCGTTCCTGACGCTCGAGTCGTCACGCGGTCCGGACACTCCACGGGACACATCAGAGGCGTCGAGCCGCCTTTCAGAACTCAAACGGCAGCTCTCAAGCGAGCTCGCGACGTACGTCGAGGTGCTCGTGACTGACGTTGACATGACCGAGGAGCAGCGCATCCTCGTGCGTAAGATCACGGAGCTGACGCAGCTGTACTTGGGCTTGAAGCGCCAGTGCGCGACGCTCGAGACGCAGTCGAGCGAGCTCAAGAGCGCACTCCGGACGCTCCACACGCGGCTCCAGACAAAAGACCTCATGTGCAAGAAGCTGTACGAAGCGAACGAAGCGTTGCTGCAGCGCCTCCAAGCGCCTGCACCAGCAACAGCTGAGATGGCATCGCGTCACTAGGACGCGCCAGCGCCAGTAGAGTGAGTGAGTGGCTGTGGAACATGGTCATGTCAGTCGAGCTACGTCCTGCAACGTCTTTGAGCTCGTCCTTGCCCCTTGACACCTCTGTGACCCTGTCAGTGTCGCCTATGTTTAGTGGCTCGCCGAGTTGTGTTCGGCCGCAGTGTCACTGACGACGGTCATCATGGCAACAACGACAACCGAGTCGGACGCGCTGCCTCGCATCGACACGCGGTACGGCGACAAGTGCGCTGCGCCGCTGTGGCAACTGCGGCAGCGCGAGTGTGCGCCAGAGCAGCCAGCGACAACGAGTCGCAAGAGCGCACTCGCGACCAAGTACGGCATCGCAGTGCCCAAGAGTGCAGGGCACCGAGGCAGCGGAGCAGCAGGCGGAGCTGATGCAAAGACGCTGCTGGCACGTCCGTCGTCGACTCACGTCGTCGTGCCGAAGAAGCCGTCGATCGAGTCAACCGTACAGACGAGAGCGAGAGGACCGAGTCAACGGACAACGAGTAGCTGGGGCGACGACGGCCACGTGCAGCCGCAGCAGGTCGAAGCTGCGCAGCCAGACTCGTCTCGCGCCTTCACCTCGCCTCGACCATTCGGTACAATCGACAGGTGTGTCAGCAGAAGACGTGGACAGAGTTCGTATCAAGGGAACACAACCTCACACTCTCGTTGCTCCATGTGCTGCTCCTGCTTCTCTCGCAGATGCGTGGGTCGCTGCACAGCCAAGCTCGATGGCGTGCGCAGTGAGAACGCGACGCTCCGCCTCGAGATCGCTTTTCTCCATGAGAAGCTCGTGGAGAAGTGCGTTTGGTGTGCATCCTCAATGACCCTACGATGTCTGCCTGGAGCAGTGCATTGACACTCGGCGCTTGATGTTTCGGACCTGTTTCGGTGTCGTAGACTGCGCGGCGGGAGCAAGATCGTCGCGGGCGGGCAGTTCCGAGGCAGAGGCTCTGGCGTGAAGCCTGTTGGTGCTCCCGCGTCCTCGACTATCACAAACTGCTCGACGTGCGCGAGTGTGCGCCTCCATCTGCGGCAATGTCGACACGAGCTCGCGCACACGCAGCGCACGACTGAGGAGCTGCAGCGCGAAGTCGCCAAGATGGAGGCCATGGAGCACACGCTCTGGACAGAGAACGCCAGTCAACTGCGTGAGCTCCACGAGTTGCGTGCAGCGGTCGAGCAGTTCCAGCATGCGCAGATGTCCAAGAACCAGACCCGAGCGCTCGAGGAGCAGATGAGGGCAAGTCAGGATGCAGAGACACAGACTTGTACACTCAGTGGCGACGCGCGACCCAAAGAGACTATCGACGTGATGACGCAGTGCTCGCTGCTGCAGCCGCCACAAGACGACACGAGCGACGCGCTTGTGAAGCAAACGGCAGCTCTTGAAGACCAAGTCGCAAGCCTAGAGCAAGCGCTTGCAGCGAGAGCGCTCGAGAGCGACCGCGCCTCAGCTCGCCTTTGCGAAATCGAGGCACTTCTTTTGCAAGAGCGCGCTGCTCACGACGCACTCTGCACGCATCACAGCGAAAGCGAACTTCGTTATGTATATCGCAAGCAGGAGCTGGAGCAGCTGCTGCTTGCTGCTCAACGAGACGTAGCAGCAGCGACTGCACTCAGCGCCTCTGATGTCACACGCCTTGACGAACTCACACAAGCGAACGCCAGCCTCACAGCTCAGCTCTCGAACCAATGTGCGATGATGGACGAGCTTGAAGAGCGATGTAAGACGCTTGGACGAGCAAACGAGAGCTCGCAAGTGCACACCACTGCGCTCTCGAGCGACCTCGCTCGGGTTTCACTGCTGCTTGCGAACATGAAGACTGAGAACGCGCAGCTCGTCTCGGACGTCATTGCGCTTCGCCAAGAGAACCAGACACATCGCCGCCTGATTGAAGAGCTGCAGCAGCAGATCCAGTTTGAACAGACTGAGCGTGCGCGCGTCGAGTCTGAGGTCGCGACTTGGCGAGCAACAGCTGAGCGGCTTGACACCGATTCACGCGCTGAAGCAACGCGCTTGACGCAGGCACTTGCGAGCGTCCGTGACGAGTGCGCAGAGCTCCAGACACTCATAGTGACGCTCGAGCGCGACCACGAGGCGTTTGTCGTTCGGCTGAAAGCTTCGCACACGACGGCGCTTGAGCGCGCACTGCACGCGGCCATTCGCCTCTGTATCGTCGCACCGACTGTGAACGTTCACTTGAGCGACGCAGGCTCAAGTGCGAGCAAAACGGAGTCGTCGACCGTTGTGTGCAAGCCAACTGCGCCACTCGAGCAGATCCGCGACGTTGTCGAGACCGAGATCCTTCCGTTCTTCACGCGGCTAGTTGTTCAGCGCGAGCACGACGACGCAGCAGCTGTAAGCGACGATGGACTCAAGCCTTGGGTCCGCGACCTCCTCCAATCCATGCAAGGCAAGATCACAGAGCAGCTCCGAGACGTCTACCGAACAAATGGAGCGTAGCAACGTCCTGTGGTGTATCTAACGTGTTTGCTTGATGCTACTCTTGCTTCGACTGCCACTTGCGCTCGAGCCACGCTCTGAAGTGGCGCTTGAATGCGCTCGTCACAGCTGCGATGTGCTCTCGCTCGCGCTGCTCCTGGTCGAGCGAACAATCATGCGTCGTAGTCGACCACTCGGCGCTTTGTAGCTGCACAACGTCGTTCAGACTGCGCGCAACGAGACGCTCAAGCACGCTCAGCACTGGCTGCTGCTGACGCAAGCTAGCGTGACGGCACATGAGCATGCCGATGTCGTACGCGCTCATGTGCCGCTCGAGCGCACAGACTTGGAGCAGTGCGGTGCAGATGTGGAGTGTGAGCACTGCGTCGTCTTCGAGCGAGTGGGCCAGTGGCAGTGCCTGGCGCAACATCGCGACGTCTTCCCACGGATCGAAAGACGCAATGCGCGCGAGCACGTCGTTGGCAAACGGCCGCTTTGCCTGCGGCCAGAAGAGCCACAGAAAGCTCGTCTCGTCGAGCGAAGTGACTCGCGGGAGACACACGCCGTGGTCGATCGGAACGAGCTTGTATACGCGCTTGGCTCGTTCGAGAACAAGCAAGTTGCCGCCGTGGCGGTCCTGGTTCGCGAGTCGGATGTCCAAGACCGCGATCGCATGCACGTCTGCGTCACTGAAGAGCGAGCTCGAGATGTCATCAGCTGTGCACTTGTGCGGCACGTAGACCTGCAGTGCGCCAGTCTTGGACTGGAGTGACACATCAGTACGACGAGCACTGTCTGGAGCAGTGCAGTGGAGCGCATCATGTACAGCAGTTGCGAGCACTGTGGCAGGGACGCCAGCACCAAGACGCTTGCCCAGCAAGTAGGCGGCGACTTCACGCACTGCTGCGTCGCCAGGCGAGATGCCAGCTCGAATGCCCGGAACGAATGCAGCAGCACGCGATGTCTTGATGGCAGAGAGACTCCTGACGTCCGAGTCTTCAGGATGACTTGACAGCGACATGCTCGTGTGCGGTCGAGCAAACTGCTTTGGGTTGTTCTGTGCGTACGGTTCTTCGTCCGAGGGCTTGAAGATCGCGACGATGCGACGAGTCTTGGCGCGCAAGTAGTACACGCCGCCAGTGCAGTCGTCGACTGGAGTGGGAGGGACACTCGCGCGGAAGCCAGCGCTGATCTCGCTCGCCAATGTGTGCATTGCTTCGAGTTCAGCATCATACTCGCGGTTCGCAGACGGCAAGACCCGGATGCTTGGTCTGCTCCATCAGCCAGAGTCACAACAGCAGCAGTGTGAGTGAGAGGCGCTACATTAAGTTGTGACTGCGCTCGTCTCGGAGCCTGTGAGTTTGCAAAGCATGAGTTGACGTACTCTCGCGCTTGTTCTGCTGCGTCCTTTGCTACAAGTGTGTGTGATGTCGCGGATGCGCAAGTCCTCTTGTTGTCAAGTCCTCGCGCAGTCGCTGAGCTCGTCTGGCGTTGCGCAGTGGCAACAATGTGGACACTGCTGTGGCGTCGCACTGACGAAGTGACAGCGCCTGGTTGCTTCTGTGTGGTCGCTGGTTGATCGTCGCTCCACTTGCTCGATGTACACTCATCGCGTTTGTCGAGCATCTGAGGAGCTGTCTCTCGTCTCGACTGTGTTGCCTCTGCCGTTCTCGCTGCTGCTGGTGGTCTGTGCCTGCAGGACAAAGTGCGCGTTGATCGACACGATCGACTCGTGTGGACGTCTGCTACATCGACGCTGTGTGTGAAAGCATCAAGAAGACGAAGCGACGAGCTCGTGCTGCTGTTGGCGTGACAGCTTGTCGCCAGGACGCACGGAGCGGCGTCTTTTGAGCTGGCTGACGTGTGCGATGAAGCGACTGTGATGTGTATCTCTGGTCTGCTCCTGGCGACGACCATCGTTCTCAGTCGCGCGCGCTTGTTCGCACACGAAAGCGCAGGTGGAGGTCTGAACATCGTTGCACGTACTCATGGTCGCGTCTCGATGCATTGCGCGTAGTGTGTTGCGAGGTCGCCGATCCGAGCTGGTCAGAACGCGAGGCTGTGACTCTAGTTCGTGCGCACCAAGAGGATAAGACATCAAGCTCGGATGCCTCGCGATGGTATCTTCGCACGAAGGAGCACTGAAGACCCATTGCTGGTGGCCACACTTGTGCGGGTTGATGCAAGCTTCAACTAAAACGAACTCAAATAAAAGCAAGTATACTTTTGCAAGTGCTACGAAATATCTCACACTCACTATTAGGGGTAAATCAACACACAGGTGTGGGCTCTAGACGATCGATCGAGGAGACGAGCTTCGAACCGATTCAGTCTGCAATTTGCCACACAGGAGGCAAGTCAACAGACACACTCAACTGAGCACAAGGGGGGGGCACTCGGTTATTCCGGTCTAAGGGCGGGGACTCAGTCATTGTCGTCGGCAGCCTTGACTGGTCAACGATGGCCGAAATGAAGCGTTTCAGCGGAAAAAGGGACTTCCAGCAGTGGAAAGCGATCTTTATTGTTCATCTAAACTGGAAGAGTGATGAGGAGAGTTACGAGTGTCTACGATTCTCTAAGCCTCTTCCTGCTCAAACGTTTCAGAGCTGGCTTGAAGCTGAACCAGCAGAATTGGGACTGCTGCGTGGTGGTGCACGCAATGAGGAAAAGGAACGATATGAGTGGACCAGAGTCGGTCCAGCCAAACAACGTACATACATTGTTAACGCTCTGAACCGAACTCTACCTCATTCATTTCTGAGCACAATGGGCAGCTCAATGAGCAACGTTCACATACCAACAGCGTGGAAAAGGTTGGAAAACGAGTATGGGCATTTACTCGCTCCAAGTATGGTTGATCTCGTGGCTGAGATGTTAGTGTTTGCACATCAATCGTGCACTTATCTGACGGAGCATCTCGACCAATTAAAGGAGATGCGAGACAACATCAACATAGAAGCTCAAACGTTCATTGGAGAGGATCTCGTGTCCGAAAAGCTGGTGCTGGTGATGCTACTAGGAGCGTTGCCAGAGTCGGTGGGTTTCTGCCGTAAACTTTACAAAAGAAGCCTTTACATTTGACAATGTAATGCATCAACTAAAGGAAAATGACACGTTTGAGAACGTGACCAGTCCAAACGAGGCGAGGTGGCCAGGTGCTTCCACGAAGGAGCAGAGGGAATCTGATGTCAAGCAGGTTAACCCTTCTGTAAACAGTGGTGAGTGCTTCTATTGCTTTGGTACCGCGAATGAGAACTGTGGCCCTCACATCAAGCTTGCTTGTCCGCTTCGTGCAAGTGACAGAAGCGGTGACATTTACAAAAGCAATATGAATACCAAGCACGCTCAAAAGAGAGAGCTTGTGTGGAGGAAGAAAGCACTCCAGGGCAACTCTTCGTTTGCGAAATGGAAAGCAAAGTACCGGAAAGAATCGAAAAAGGCGACCTTGAAAGGCGGCAAGTCGTCGACTAAGCTGCTCGCTACCGCGATGCGGAAGTGTAAGTTCTGGACGCTCTGAGCCACCCAAGGCCATGTATACACAAGTTTGCTTGTTATCAAAATATATGATTTTTGTTGCTTCTATTATTATAACTGTAGTATTTTGTTGAAATGTTAATCTATATTTATCAACTGTCTATAATTGACAGTTTTCATATTATGAAAACTGTCAATTATAGAAAGTATGTCAGTTATAACAGAACATGTTTAGTTCTATCATTTTTACTTGGCTGAATACATGTAGTGAATGACACAAATGGTACAGTACTGCATCTTTCTGGATTGGATGATCGATGTGCTTGGATGCTTGGTGTTCAACTTGAGCTTTCGGCGGTGGAGGATCGTCGACTAGGTGCTCATTTCGAGACCTGCTGCGAGAGCCACCGAGAGTACGCTGATGATGATGATGAACTCGCTGCGCCGCCTTACCACCAAGTCCCCTCGCGCTGCTGTCGCTGCGACGCGCAATGTGCACATTGAGCGCCGCCTTGCGGAACTTGGCTACGTGCTCCCGACGATCGCGGAGCCAAAGGGAAACTACCGCACGGCCGTGCGCACGGGCAACTACATCTCCACGGGTGCGTACGCGCAAGAGTGGATCAGTGCGTTTGTGCTGTCGTGTTGGCTGACAGTCTCTCTCGATGTGTGTGTGCCACTGCAGCTGGCCACCTCCCGC
>JAASFL010000147.1:0-32121 GCA_023333735.1 Globisporangium takayamanum
GCAAGTAAGAAGCATGAAGCGAGAGCGAGCGAAGCACAGGAAGGTCACCCACGAGGCCCAAGTGCTCTCTTGTAAGCAAGTGCGCTCCAAGCTCCAAGCTCCAAGCTCCAAGCTCCAAGCTCCAAGCTCCAAGCTCCAAGCTCCAAGCTCCAAGCTCCAAGCTCCAAGCTCCAAGCTCCAAGCTCCAAGCGCCGAGTTCGAGTTCGAGCGTGTGGTGCTTACAAAAGCCGTGTGTTGAAGGTTCACACTTGGTTTTTCATACTGAATCTCGAGCGCGCCATCGTTCTCGTCGTTGACGCGCGTGCAAAGCAGGTACATTATTCTCGCGCCAATCAGCGCGCACGAAGAGCCAGCGCGCTGTCGTCACGCTTTTGACTCGATTTTTGTATGGTGTTTCATCATGCGAGTGCGCGCTTATGGCGCGTATGTCCGCCTCGCGCGCGTCGTGCTGACGTTCACAGATGTCACGACCGACTCGACGCAGCGTTAGTGTTGTCGCAGGTGTGTGTTGATCCTGTTGGAGCGTTGGTCTGGAGCATTGCGAGCGCACTTGAGGCGAGGACACAAGAGCGCTCCTCCTCCAGTCTCCAACCAGACACAAGCAACCCACGCGTGCAAGAGGTGCGTCCAGACGGTTTCCAGGACGATGATGATTTACAGCCGATGATTCAGCGCTGCTGCGAGCGTGTGGCTCGCAGCAGCGTGCGACGCGACCGCTCGAGCATGAGCAGCGAGTGGCAAGTGGGTGGGTGCACATGAGATGGCTCGCTCGTCGCTCGCTCTCGCGCTCGTTCGCGGGAGATGGACGCCGCTGCTGCTGCTGCTTGGTGGCCAGCACGCTGTACCTTCATCGGCTGCGCACTCTTTGCCTGCTTGCTTGCTCTCATTGCTGAATTCGCGACACAGCGCTCACACACACACTTTACTCTCTCTCGCTTGCTTGCTCTGTGCGTGACACGACATCATCCACGATGCTCACAATGGACGACTGCACAGTCGCGCGCACTAGCAGCAGTTCCACGCACCACCAGTCGCTCTTGGAGCGTCTCTCAGACCCGATTCGCATCCGCATTCGCAAGACCAGCGACCGCAGCAGCAGCAACAGCAGCAGCAGTCGCACGTACTCGCGCCACTACTCGAGCACATCGAGCTGCAGCACTGCGTTCCAGCGCGACTCGTTTGCGAGCGCGTTCCCAACGTCGCCGTCTGCTCAACCAGCAACAAGGGCAACACCTGTCCACAAGCGCGCATCGGCATTGCTCAAGAGCATGAAGCGATCGATCGCACCGCAGTTGACAAGCTGCACAGGACGCAGCAGCACAACCAGCTGTGGCAGCAAGATGCACCTCAAGAACCCCGCGTCGTCGTCGTCAGGCTCGCCACGTCCAGTGCCAGTGCCACACACGATCACAGAGCGCCACGGCGGCATGGAGCTCTGGGTGAAAGCGCCAATGGTCGCTGGCGAGATGGAGAAGCAAGGCTTTCGGTGGCGCAAGAAGTGGAAGACGCGGTACGTCGAGCTCAACAGCCGCATGCTGTCGTACTACGAAGTCGAGCGCAATCACCCAAGTGGCCACGCAAAGAAAGCGCGCAAGCGCGCACAGATCACCGCCGATGGCTTCCTCGAAGACATTGACGACCGGAGCTTCGCTGTCACGCCCTCGGCCGACGAGAAGCCGTGGGTCTTTCGCGCCAAAGACGCCAAGAAGAAGCTCGAGTGGTGCAAAGCCTTGACTGACTGCATCGACATTCTCAACTGGCTCCAGCACTACGAGCTCGGGGACTTGCTCGGTGTCGGCGGCAACGGCGTCGTGCACCAGATCGTCGACAAGCGCAGCGGCAAGAAGTTTGCTGTGAAGAGCGTCGACGTCGCGAAGTTCCGGAACCGCGAAGCCGTCGTGTCGGAAGTCGAGATCCTCCGGAGCATCACAAACAACATCAAGCACCCGAACCTCGTGACGATCTACAAGGTCTACGAAGAGCACGACAAGATCTACATCATCCTCGAGCTCTGCGAAGGCGGCGAGCTGTACGACAGCATTGTCAAGCGCGGGTGCTACAGCGAGCGCGACGCCGCGGGCATCATGAAGCAGCTCATGTCGGCACTTCAGTCGCTCCACGCGTACAACATCCTGCACTTGGACATCAAGCCCGAGAACATTTTGTTCTCGTCCAAAGCCAAGGACGCAAAGATCGTTGTGACCGACTTTGGCCTCGCGCGCATGGTGAATGGCAAGACGAACCCGCTCGAGAACGGCACGAGCATGGCTGGCACAGTCGGGTACATTGCGCCAGAAGTCATCAGCTCGCACACGTACACGGCAGCAGCCGACGTCTTTAGCGCCGGTGTGATTCTGTTCATCCTCTTGGTCGGGTACCCGCCGTTCCAGGGCGACAGTGAAGTCGAGATCTTGCTCAAGATCGCGCGCGGCGACTTCCAGTTCAACCGCGAGGACTGGGCAAACGTCTCGGCGTCTGCGAAAGAGCTCGTGTCGCGCATGCTCGAAGTGCGCGCAGACGACCGGATCACAGTCGACGAGATCCTCGCGCACCCGTGGCTCACGGACGCAACGACGAGCGACCACGAGCTCGCAAAGACCATGGAGCGCCTCCAGCGCTTCAACTTTGACCGCAAGTCGGAGAACATGGCGACGTTCATGAGCACGATGCTCTGCGACTCGAACGAAGCCGACTACAAGACGCTCGCAGACACAAAGACGATCGACGTGATGATCCGGCAGCTGTCACCGGAAGGACGCGACCGCATTCCGCTCCAGAAAGCGCACATCCTCGCCAAGGGTCTCGGGCTCTCGCCGTTCATTGACGAAAAGTCGTTCGTGAGCTTCTTGGACCAAGACCACGACGGCTTCATCAATGCGCAGGACTTTTGCGACGGCGTCAAGGCCGTGCGTGGCTGCGACGCGTCGTTCTCGACGATCATCTTCACGGCGCTGCACAAAGTCATTGGCAACGACGAGAAGCCGTCGACGACCGGGAGCTTGAGCCGCAAAGACTTTGCACTCGCGTTTGAGCGCCTGCACTGCCCCGAGCCACTCAGCAGCGTCTTCTTCAAGGTCGCAGACGCGCAGTACGCTGCACGCACGGATGGCAATGGCGACACGGACGACGCAATGGACACGAGCGCAGACGTTGACGACGACGACAGCAGCACTCCAGTCGAGTGGGAAGCTGATGCTGCCGAGTTTGCAGTGCTGTCGGCGCAGCATCCGTTCATCACGCGTCTCTTCCTTCGAACGGCAAAGGACAACATGACGTACATGGTCAAGACCCGGAGCGTCGAGGTCTTTCCGCAGATCATGGAGGACCGCATGAGCGAGTGCGCTGCATAGTGTCTGTAGTGTAGCGCTCTCCATCGCCTCCTGTATACCACCAGCACCAGTAGCGTAGTCGCACTAGCAGAACTAGCACCAGCACGCTCTCTCCTATACAAACAAGTAAGTTATTCCACCTCCAAGTCTGTCTGTCGGGTGTCTAGTGCGAGCGCCGCGCAGCTTTCGCAGTCGGCTCGACAATGTCTGCGTCCGGTTCGCTCGCGAGCACTTGCGTCGCCCATGCGCGGATGCGCGGGAGCGCGTACTTGTACCCGACGTCAATGATCTCGTCCATCTTGTCGAACTGGAGCGTGCCGTAGTCGTTCACTGGCGGCCGCAAGTACAGATCAATGCACTCGGCTTTCATTCGGTCCTTGTGCTGCTCCGACGACACGTACGCGAGTGCAGCCGAGACGTCGCCCATGGACGGCACGCTCACGGTCTTTGCAAACGGATTGATCTTGTTCCAGAGGAGCCACCAGCCTGAGAGCGAGCTCCCGTAGCTAAAGTAGTCCCGGCGCGGCTCGCTCCCAACGTCCACGGCGACGATGTACTTGATCCCGCCTTCGTCTTTCATGACGTCGGCTGGGAGGTTGTTCATGTACCCGCCATCGAGCAGCACGGAGCCCTCCTCTGAGATCGGCGGCAAGTACCCTTGCAGTGTCATCGACGCGCGCACATACTTCCAGACGTGGCCGCTATGGTGAACGTTCATGCGCGACTTGGCAATGTCAGTCGAGACGCAGAAGTAGTTGAGCATGAGATCTTCGATCGCCAAGTCGTAAAAGTGCTCGCGGATGCTCCGGTTGAAGCGACTGCCGTTGAAGAACGACGAGATCGGGAGCGTCAAGTCCCGGAGCTTCTCCATCACGCTACTCAAAGCGAGCGAGAGCGAGTGGATCTTCGTCTCGACGAGCGACAGGTCGTGCGGATGCAGTGCGTACACGGCGCCAATGAACGCGCCAATGCTCGTGCCACCGACAACGTCGACGTGGATCCCGCACTCTTCCAGTGCGCGCAAGACGCCAATGTGCGCGAGACCGCGAGCACCACCGCCACCGAGCACGACGCCGACTGCGTTGCCAGTGATGCGGCGACAGAGTCGGAGAAAGTCGGGCTTGTGGTCTTCAAATGGGAACTGCACGTTGTGGAAGCCGCTGATCCACTCGTACTTCTCCATTGGAAGGAGGAACCGCGGAAGGATCTCGCTGTTGCGCAAGATCCGGAGCTTCTTCTTGAGCACATTCGTCTTTGATGCGTCCGACGCAGCGAGCTTCGCAGCTTCGTCGATCGCAGACAGCGTCCAGTCTTTCTTCCGAATGCGCACGACACTGATCGCTGCGCTCTTCTTCTCCCACGCTGCTTGCAATGTGCTCGCAATGTCGTTCAAGAACGTATGCTGCGGATGCGCATCGGAGCATAGCAAGAGGATGTGGTCCGCCTGACGGATGCAGAGCTTCGTCCACGGCGTGAGCTGCGCGTCGGCTTCGTAGATCACGAGCTCGTTCGAGCCTTCGATGTCGCCGAGCCACGTACTGAGGTTCGCGCGCGCGACACGAGAGTTTGCGATCCACTGGTCGCCGAGGAACGCGCTCGCTTTCTGCGACGAGACAACGTCGGTCGTTGCAATCGTCTTGAGCGCCAGCAACAGGTGCGAGCAGAACGTCTCGATCTTCGTGGTCTTGGTCAATGAGAGCACTGCGATCGTACCGAGCGGGAGCGACTGCGTCTCTTGGTGCTCGCGCGATGCCTCGGCGGCGAGACTGAGCGAGAGCAAGTAGTTCCCGCGCTCGCGCAAGCCACCTGGCTCCGCATTCCCAATGTCCATGCGTCGCGACGTCAAGTGCTGTGCGAGGTTTGTCGTGAAGTGCACGAGCACAGTCGGACACTCGTGCACGATGTAGTCAAAGACGTTCCGCGACATCTGCGCGATCTGCGAGTCGCGGATCGCAAACACGGACAAGTGGCTTCGTCCAGCAGCGAGCATGTCCATTGCGCCGAGCGTTGCGCCACGGCCGAGCTCGCTCGTTGTCTCGACCTCTTTGCCGCGGTGGTAGTGCGCTTGCACTGCACGGAGACGTCCACTGATGACAGTGAAGACCGAGTCGCACAAGTCGCCGCGATCAAACAGACTCTCGCCACCGTGGAGGTGGAGCCAGTCGAACGAGCTGTCGGCGACGCACACGAGCTGCGAGTACTGCTCGGTCAAGTGGCGCGCACATGTCTTGGCGACTGCGTTGAGCTGGAGCAAGCTCGAGAAGATCGCTTCCGGGATCCAGATCAAGCGCGTGTCATCGTTGCACACGGCGCGCGTGACCGAGTGCGTGCCGACGACGCACGCGGCCATGCCGACTTCGCAGCCTTTCGTCGCAGTGTACATGTCGACAAACGTGTTTGGCTGCGTCTGCACTTGAACTGTCACTGAGCCGTCGACGATGATGTACACGCCAGACGTCGACGCTCCGCCGCTGCTGACGACGTGATGAGCTTTGCGCGAGACGATCTTCACGCACGCAGCGAGCGCTGCGCGGAGCTCGCGGTCGTACAAGCCAATCGCCTCAGCGACAATCCGGACGCACTCGTCCTTGGCACTCACGTTTGCGTCGCGACCAGCGTCTTCAAACACACTTGGCGCAATGAGCGGCGATGGACAGATGATCTTGCTGTAGAGGCCAAAGTGGTGCATGAGCGACTTCGCAGTGATCTTCTCGACTTGGCTGAACGCCGCTTGTGCGAGCCGGAAGAAGCTCTCGGGGAACTCGTGCACGACGCGCTCGATCGTCTGCGTCGAGATCTGAAACACAGTCGTTCCATCGGTCGTCGCAGCTGCCGAGAGGTTCCCACACACTTTTGCAATGTGGTTGTGCGACGATGGCTTTGTGCTGCTGCTGCTGCTCGTTGCGCCGTTGATGAGCGCCACGAGCAGCGCGAGCGACGACACAAACGTCTCGCCGCGACCGACTGCTTTCGTGAACGTCTTGTCGCTGCTCTCACTGTGGATCGTGAGCGACGCTTCGCCTGCAACGACGAGCAAGATCGATCCGTCGTGCTTGCCTTTCGCAAAGATCTCGGCGCCTTTCGTGAACTGGAGGATGCGCAAGTCACTAGCGACAGCGATTGGAGAGCAAGCGAGCGGTGTCAGACGTCAGTCGTCACGCTCACACGAGCGACAAGCAAGCGAATCAGTGATGGAGGTCACGTACTTTGCTAGTGGCTCGACGAACTCGCCTTTCAGGAACGAGAACACCTGCGTGTAGTTGGACGACCCAGAACACGTCACAAGCCATCAGTCAGTCCGTCATTCAGCACATACACAGCAGCGCAGACAGCAGTAGCGAGCGCACCTTGGAGAGCATGTCGTAGATGAGTTTCAAGTCTTCCGGGCGGCACTTTTGCCGCAAAGTGCGCGGAAACACGAAGCGGTCCTGTCGATCGAGGATCGCGTTCTCTTCGATGCGGTCGCGCTCGAGCGCTTCGAGGTCGGTGAACGACCGCGAGCGGCGCTTTCGCTTTGACATTGGCGACGTCGGGAGCTCTGCGCGCGTCGACGGCGGCGGGAGCTTCCGAGGACGCACTTGCCGCGACGCGATCCAAACAAAGAGCGTCGAGATCGCACCGACGAGAGCGGTAAAGACTGCGATGCCACCGACGAGGTAGTGGCGCTGCTGCGGCACGAGCCACGGCGCGAGGCGCGCGACGACGCTGTCGAGCGCTGCCGTCCATGTTGCTGCAGTCGCAGAGCCTTCATGGAGCAGGAACAGCGCATATCGCTCGACAGCGCGCACTGCCGTCTCCATCGAAAACTGCACGTGTGTGTGTGCTGCTTCGCGCGCAAGAGAAAATGACTGAATGATCAATGCTTCAACTGGTAGAAAATCTGAATATCTGACGCCCAGAGCATGTCGCATTCGATTCTTGCCTTGGTTCGTATAGAGAGCGGTAAATTACGAATGTAACGCACAGGTTCTTAAAATATACCTTATAAAGGACAATGTGTTTTGGAATTTTCACACATACACACAACCAGCACAGCATATTGAAAACAAGTCAAATGAACGCAACAGACTGTATCGGACTGCTCGCGACCAAGCTTTCGCCAGAAAGGCAACCTCAGCACAAAACTCATCGAAGCAATGGCAGGCAACAGCAGCAGCATGGACGCGAGCAGCGCGCGTGTACGCATCGTCGCGCGCTACGACAGTCTGCTCGAAGCGCTCGGCGAAGACCCGTTCCACCCAACATCGGCGCTGCAGCGCGCAGAAGACGCGGCAAAGGTCGTCGACGACGCACAGACAGCAGCGCAGCGCAAGAAGCTCCTCGCAGCAGCTGCGCAAAAGAGTCTCCGATGCGCGGAGCTCATTGAGCAGGCGCTCGGCGCGTCTGCAGCGCTCAGTGACGTGCAGCGCAAGATCGTGCGTGCACACAAAGCGCAGCAGAATGACGATGGCGAAGACGCTGACAGCGATGCTAGCAGTGAAGACGACGACGATGTCGACATGGACAACGATGACACCAGCAGCAGCAACAAGACAGCGCTGCTGCTCGAAGACCTCGTTGCGGTCGGCGACGAGATGCAGGACGTGAGCAAGAAGTACGCGCACTTGGGCGTCGCTGACAAGACTGCACGCGCGAGTCGCAAATTGCTCTCGCTCGCAGACCAGAGTCTCCATGAGTCAGTTGAAGCACTTGCAACAGGCGCCTGGGACGGCAGCAGCAGCGGCAGTCACGTCCAGAACGAGTTCCGCGACCTGTACATGGACGCGTTCACGTCGGCGTTTGGCGATGACTTGGACCAGTTCCGCCAAGAGGAGCGCTTCGAGAGCCGCGACGTGTCGTATTTAATTTCGTGCATCCACGCAGGCGGCGACGTCTTCACGCCACTGCAGAAGACGCTCTTTGTCGAGTCCATGAGCGCGAACAAGTGAGCTGCTTGTCGTAGTTGCATCACGCTGTGTATACTCAACGATATTGACATGTATACCCACGGTGCTTGCATATACAGCCCAATACAGTTGATAGACACGATCGGATAACCATGCAAGTCCCACATCTATTAAGTCGTTCGTGTACAGTCTAGCGATCGCAACACACACACGCAGCTACAGCGGCAGCCTGTCCGCGAGCGGGTCCAAACGAGCGCGACGGATGCGCGCGCGCAACTGCATGACGGCCGGCGACGGCATTCCCTCAACGGCTCAGCGGCGTCGACAGCGCAGTTCGTCGTCACGCTCGGCCGAGGCAGATCTGGAGTCGTCGTCGTCCTCGGGCGTCTGCACGAGCTGGCTGGCTCGCGACAGGCACTGCTGCTGCTCCTGCTCTCGTGTGGCGGCGGCGACAGACACATCACGAGAGCCAACGCACTCACGCGCGCTGCTTCTTCGTACCTTTGCTGCTAGTCGTCTCTGCGACGCGCGCTTTGCCGACAACGCGGTAGTACGACTCGAGTGGACGCTCTTGACGCGTCTTCTGGACCTGAAGGCTCTTTGCCTTCTGTCCGCGCGTGCGGCCGCTGTAGACCTTCTCGCCAAAGAACGACTCGATCCACGCCAACGTGCCGTCGCGACCGCGGTTCAGGACATCAAAGCCCGCGCGAAAGAGCGGATCAATGTGGAGCAAGCGCTCGTCTTCACCATTCGTCGTCGGCGTTGCTGGCGTCTTGGACGACGACACACTGCTGCTGCGCGACTTGCGCGATCCTTTGACAGGCTCTTTGCCGTTTGGCGTCACGACTGGATCGGCCACTGGACCTGGGAGCCGGCGGTAGAAGTAGCACATGTGGCCTTCGCTCGATCCCGCCATCGACGTCGCGATGCGTCCGAGGTTCTCGACGTCAAAGCCGTACATGTCGATGACCTTGCGCGGGGCGTGGAAGCTCACAAAGTACTTGGCGGTGCTGCGGTTGAACGTCGTGGCGAGCTCGTCCATGACGTTCGGTGGGAAGCCAACGTCAAAGCTGTAGATGTGCGAGAACGGGTTGAGCGTCTTCGCGTGCGTGATGTCACCGGCCGTGAACATCGTCCGGTTCGACTTGGGCTTGTGTGCATCGAGCTTGAGCACGCTCTTGAGGTTGTGGAGCGACAAGTGCCAGCGCAGCTCTTCGAGCTCAATGCCGTACGACACTTCGACACCTGGGTCGATCGCGACGTGGAAGTTCGGCTTCCCGAGTCCCGAGCCAACGTCGAGGAACAGACTCGCCTCTGAGAGCTCACAGTGCTCTTTCATATAGTCGACAACGCGCTGGAACGACGCCTGCGTGATCTCGCCGTAGATCGCGCCGCCTGCCGCGTTGCCGCCGAGCGCGCCGGTCTGCTTCCGGATCGCTTTGTACACTTCTGTGACTTCGAGCTCGACAAACCGCTTCGCAACGTCCTGCTCGCGCACGACGTCGAGCGGAATCGCTTTGCCCGGCGTCCCGATCGACATGCGCGCACGCTTCTTGTTTGTGCTCAAGAAACAGCCAGCGAGGGCCTTAACAGTGCTCGTGCCAATGCTCTTGCGCTTGCGCTTGTTCGATTCAGTTGCAGCCGATGACGACACGGCCGAGAGTGCGGAGGACGTTGCGCTGCCAGGGACGCTGCCGATGCTGCTCCGGCGCTTCTTCGCGTCGCTCGTGTCGATCGTCTGGACGTCGTGCGCGTCAAAGTCGAGTGCGATGACTGCGCTATTTTTAGCGCCGTCACTCTTTGCATTGCTACTGCTGCTGCTAGTGTGAGGGCGACGCACCGGCGTGCAAAAGAGCTCTTCGTTGTTGGTGCTCGCATGCGAGGCGCTGCTGCTGCTACTTGCGTGGTGCGGCGCGGTCGCGACCGCTTCGTGGTGTTTCTTGAGCGAGCCGGCCATCGGCATGTCGAACGTCGTCGGCAGCGTACTCCCTCCACTCACACAGACAACAACGACAGCACGAGCGTCTACTTGCTTATTCGGGAAATGGTCGAGCAAATGGAGCGAGGAGCCACATCGTCGCTTAAGTGCGAATTGCACACCTCTATTTAAAAATCCAAACGCTTAAAAACGATAGAAATGTTAGAAATGATAGAATCGATACGTAGGTGTTTAGACACGCTTGACGACGTGCTGATAGCATTTCACGACGTGCCAATAGCATGTAATGCTTAACCGTTTCATCTTGAAGCTCTATGCGTGTCGAACACGAGCCAAGCTGAGCTGTTGCGCAAGACGTGCTTCAGTTCTGTATCTGCCGCGTGCCAACAACAGCGAAGACGACAGCGCTCGCATCGCGCAGTCACGACATCGCAATGGACTTTTCGCTGCCGCTTGAAGCGCATGGCGTCGTGCCCAACAACAACAGCAGCAGCATCATGACACCACCAGCTCCGCACACTCCCGAGATGTCGACTGCGCTGATTGTACACCCGCTCTCGCTCTACAACAATGCGCTCTCGCCGACATTCAGTCACGACATGGCGCTCTCGAAGATGCGCCTGCAGATGCACGAGATGCAGCAGCTCCTAGAGCAGCAGCAACTCGATGCCCTCGCTGTGGCTCCAAGTGCGCACGAACCAAAGTGTCTGCTCGACTTTACGTGCGACGAGAACGTGCGCTCGATCCTCGGGTACCTCGACGGCACGTCACTCGCGGTCATGCAGCGCGTGAACCAGTACTTTCGCAAAATGAGCAGCGACGACATGTATTGGTACCACTTGTGCAAAGCCGAGTGGGCGATCTCGCCCGAGCAGCTCCAGACCCGCCCAGCGTCGTACCAAGCGCTCTACAAAGTCGCGTGCAAGTCGCTCAAGCGGCTCATTCGCGACTACTTTGAAGAGCAGTGCCTCTCGTCCATGCAAAAGGCGCTTGCGATTCCACGCGACACCGCGCTTCTCATTGCGCGCCGCTCCGTCGCGTAGGAAATGGCACTGAAGTGTGTTCAAGACTCTTTCTACACACACACGTACGCGAGCACGAACTGCATTGTATCACAGCACGAGCTAAGAACACAAGGTCTGTCGTAGCTCTGTATGCAATGGAAGCGCTTGTGAACCAAACACACTTGCACACACGTCTACTGTATCGCTAGGCTAGCAATCGGCCGTCGAGCTACCTGAGGCAGTCGATCTGACTGAACGTCTGACCGAGTACTTCGTCGTCGTTAGTTGTAACGTGGTAGGCTCTCAGGCGCTCTGGTGCTGCCAGTAGCCACCGTGCAACGGCTTGGAACTCGCGCTCGTGCTCTGGCAGTAGCGAGCCTGCGTGGGTGGCAATGCGCTGCTGTGTTAGTGCTCTGTTGTCCGCTACGGCAATTGGTGCATTGGTGGACACAGTCACTGGTGTTGGCACCCGTTGGGAGTCGCTTGCACTCGACGCTGTGGTCGCACGAGCGCTTTGTGGTGATGACTGGCTCGTGTTCGAGTCGCTTGGCGGCGCCATCTGCTTGGGATGCACTCGAGTGAGTCCACCACCATTCGTTGACGTGAGCGCTGTGCTGATGCTCGCACGCAGCGCTGTGATGTACGTCAGCAGCTCCTGCTCGCACTCAAATGATGCAAGTGCAGGATGGCGCTGCTGCTGCTTCATTGCGCCAGATGACTGGTCTGCAAGTGCACAGAGTGCAGAGTACGATGCACGCAGTGCAGCCCCACCCAGACGCTTTGAATCGTCGCTCGAGCGTGTGGCGAGTTGGAGCTGCGCATCAAGCGCTGCGAGACGGTCTTGGTACTCGCGCTTGTGCACCATGCATCACACACCCACAGCAGCTGTCAGACCTCTCACAGTGCCGCACAACCAGCAGCAGCAGGACATGACAGTCCATGACGCACGGACGTACATGTAGCGCAGCCTCGCGCTCTTCGTACGTGATCTTCATTTCGCGAAAGACTTGCTCAAGTAACGAGTCCTTGCGCTTCGCAGCAGCAGCCGAGCGCGGACTCTGGAGCTCTACGCGGCGGCACTGCGACGCAAACTTGAGTGTCGACAGAGTCTCGGCGACGTTTGCGCGCTCGTCGTCGATCGTCGCAATGAACAGGAGCCGACCGCTGCCACGCTCCAAGCGCGCTTACAAGAGCTTTGTGAGCTGCGAGTCACGAAAGCGAATGTGCCGATGCGGCAGTGGCTGCGACGCCAGTCGCAATGATGCTGTGCGCGGTCGCTTTGACTGCGCGAGCGCAGCAATGACGCTCCCGAGCGCACTCAGTGACCGGGTGATGAACTTGGCTTCGCGGATCCGGAGCTCTTGGCGCCGGCGCGTGGTGCTTAGGAAGTGGAGCGCACCATCGACGCGTTCGGAGCCAGCGAGGTCGACGAACGAGATCGTGTACGCAGCGTCGTCGCCGTCGTCTCTCTCATTCGCGCTATCTGAGGCGCCATCACCATCCTCCTCGTCGCTCACACTACTGGACGCGTCGCTGTCACTCCAGGCGCTGTCATCTTGGACACTTGCGTGGCGCTCCTGGCGTTGCTGCCGTCGTCGAGTCGACCACTTGAGCGCGATCGTCAAGAGCGTGTGGCTCCGTGACGACGTCTTGTTCCGGTTCGTCGACGCCAGCACGCGGTTCCGCGCCGCAGTCTCCAACAGCACGTGGACATCCTCGACACTTGCGACTTCGTACTCGCTCAAGCCCTCGACGTAGAACGCGTGATTGGGCTTCTGTCGCACTTGCAAGTCGCCTGCTCGGCCATGTCGAGCTGGACCAGTACTCGCAGTATTGCTACTACTACTGTCGACTGGGAACACGAGCAGGTCCTGGATCGTTTCGAGGTAGATCTGGAGGTACGACATCGTCACGACAGTCCGAGCACACGCGCTGCTGCTCCCAGACGTTCGGTTGTGTTGATCGGCGTACGCGATGATCTGCGCGACTGCGCGCGGGATGAGTCCGCGCTCTGCGTCGTCGTGCATGCTCGTGAGCATGCCCATGGTGTACGTCTTGCCCGTGCCTGTCTGCCCGTACGCTACGATCGTTACGTGCGTCGGTGCACGGCGCTCTTCGTGCGCTTGCAGGACGTACGCGACTTGCTGCTGCACGCTCGCGTCGTAGACATCGCCCTGCGTCGCTGACGGTGGGAAGATGTAGTCAAACTCGAACCGACGTGCCGACGTGCTCTGCGCATGCGCGTGGACTGACAAGCTCGGCTTGTTGTGCGAGTGGTGACTCTGTCGTTGTGGTGCGTTGAAGGCAATCACGCTCTTGCGGGTGGCGGTCGTGCTGCTGCTGCGATCGAGCGAGCTCGCGTCTGTGTCGCTGTCACTCGATGATGCGCCGCTCATATTGAGACCTTCGTAGGTGCGGCGACGAGGTTGCCACTCGCTGCTGTTTGTGCGCAGTCCAGACGCGCTGGTTGTGCGTCGGCGCTTGCGTGCTCGGCATCGAATCGCGACTTGGATCACGTGGTTGTCGTCGTCGTTGCCTGTGTCCGTGTCCGGTGTGGTGCTGCCACGAGTACTAGGTACAGACGTTGGTGCACGGCGTCGATGCCGAGAGGACACAGACGTGCTGCGGGCGCTCGCATCGCGCACAGGATCGTGCGCTAGTGAGGATGCTGTCTGGAACGTCTTGTGGCGCGCCATCAGAGCGACACGAGGGTAGTGCAGCGCGACGCTTCCATAGTGGAGAAGCGTCGGTTCGGTTCGTCAGTCAGGTCAAGACAAGACAAGGCAGAAGAGATCGCAGTGCGAGTGACTCGACATGCGCCACCATAGTCAACAGAGCTGATGCCTCAGAGCGACGGATGGAACGAAAGAGATCGTGGGTTCTGTGGGGTTTACATATGCAGGCAGCAGCAGTGATGATGCTCGTGATAGGATGGTGCGAGTGGCGCTGGCGTGAGCGAGAGAGCGAGAGAGCGATGACCTTGTGCGGCTTGCACCACCAGTCAGCTAATAGCGCATACGAGAGACACTGCTCACGCAGACGTGAAGTCGCCCCAGTCCTCGTCGTCGTCTACAACGACACTCGCTGCCTGTGTCTGTGCAGCTTTTGGGACTGCAGCAGCAGCAGTGGACGACGACGACGGCGTGAGGTCACCTGGCGGCGGTGGGATCAATGGCACTTTCACAGGTCCACTTGCACCGTCGCCACCGCTGCTGCTGCGGCGGCGCTGGAGCTTCTCACTCCCGTCGCTCGTGGTCGGGAGCTTCAAGTTGATGCGCATCGTCTGTCCTTCTGGCAAGCTATACGTCTGCGACTTGGTCGGCGATGGCGCTGCGCCGTCCACTGCAGTCGCATTCGCTGTCGAGCTGCTGCTGTCGTCAAGCGACAGCGCACTCAGCGCGGCGGCTTCGAGCTGCCGCAACGCGTACTTGGCGTGGTCCTGCAGCGTCGCTTTGAAGTTGAATGCGCTCGCGCGCTCGGGAAAGCCAATGCCGACGTACGCGCGGCGTTTCGTCTCTTCGTCTTCGACGCGCACCATAAAGTACCGCGACGAGTCGACGCAGTCCTGGACGTACACATCGAGCGCGAGCTCCTTTGTGATCTCGATCGGACACTGCGCAAAGAGCGTCCGACGCGCTGCGAGCGTGCTGTCTGCGCTCGAGCTACTGCTGCTGTTATCGTCGTCGCCGTCGGTTGGCTTGAGCGGCTCAAAGAGCTTGAGCCAGCACGCGTCGCCGCGCTGGACGATCTGGAGCGAACCGGTGAGGAACGGGTGCTCTGGGTCCCAGCTATCGGCGCGCGGCGAGAGCGTCGTCACTTGCCCTGGCGGCACGTGGTAGAACCACACGCCGTTCTCTTGGAACAGCGTCTGCTCGAGCACAAACTCGTCGGCTGCATCCTCCTGTTGCTGCTCGCGCGCTGCCATGCTCGCTGTGCTGCTGCGGTCGTTGCGATCGTCGGCGGCCAACGTAGCGTCAGAGCGAAAATTGCGAACAAAAAGATCGAGCGAGCAGTCGCACAAGTGCACGATTCTACTTTTCGCACACATCTTCTATTTGAAAATAGACTTGTTTAATGCTAATTTGACATCAATGCATGTGCCAGATGCAAGTGCTCAAGGACACCAAGCCAGACGTGCTCATGCGGGGTCTAAGTGAAAATACATTGGTATGTGTGTGTGGGGGGTGATACGACTACTACTTCAACACGCTGCTGCTGCTGCGTGTGGTTCCGTCCATAGTGCTCACTCGTTAAAGAGCTCGCGACGGATCTCGGGCGTGATCTGGTGATGAAAGTGCGCCTTGAGCAGCGCCTTCATGCCTTCTTTCTGCGCCTTTGGGATGTCGTTCTTGTAGCGCTGCGTGAACGTCAGGAGCGACTGGTGCCACAGCACTGGGAGCGTCCGCGTGTCGCTCGTGAACTTGAGAAAGTGCTTCCCAAGCTCGACGATCACGCGCGTCGGGAGACTGTACTTCTTGTTCAGGAGCACGCGAATGAACATGCTGTTGCCGCCCGAGTACGACATGGACGCGAGCTTCATGAGCGTCGCGGCCGAGTGGATCACAGGGACCGAGACTTTCGAGAGCACGGACCCGATGATCGCAGCTTCACGGAGCGTGCAGTTCTGACCTTCACAGAGCGGAATGACAATGCCTTTGAAGAACGCCTGCGGCTTGTACAGCGCTTTCTTGAGCGCCATGTACAAGTGGAAGTTCAGGCGCTTGTTCTCGCGAATGTCCTGGCGCACGTGCTCGAGAAGGAAGATGTTGAAGAAGCGCTGCGCCATCTTCGGGTTCAAGTTCGACGCAAACAGGCGCGTCGCAGCGCGCATGGCGTGCGGCGACCACTTGTCTGGGCTCGTGAGCCACAGAATGTCTTCCCAGTAGCTCAGCGACGGGATCACTTTGAACGCCTTTGGGAGCTTCCCAGACGTGTATCGCTGCAAAATCTTGCCGACGCCAGTGTACACTTCGACGATCTTCGGGTCAAAGCGGCTCGGCGCTGCGTCTGCGTCGTCGTCCATGTCGCCACGCTCGCGCGCCTCTTTCTCAAAGATCTTGTCCATGATGATGTCCGCGAGGTTCCGGCGCTCCGGCGCGCCCATCATGAAGTTTGCAAGCACTGCCTCGTCGTCTTCGTCGATCTCGATCTCTTCGACGTACCCGTCGTTGATGCGCACGAGCTCTTCGCCCTCGTACTCGTCTGTGTCCATCTCTTCATCCGACTCGTCGTCGTCGTCGCTGCTTGCGTACGCTTGCGCACGAGCTTGTGCGGCTGCGCGCGCTGATGTCGGCGCCTGCTGCGTCGCGCGCTGCTGCTGTTTCTTGGTCTCAAGCGCTTGCTCTTCCGCTTGCTGCTCACGCGCGAGCTCGAGCGTCTTGCGGCTCAAGCGCTCCGGCATGACTTCGCGGCGGTCGTCCTCCATGTCGTCGTCCGAGCCAGTATTGTCGCGGCGGTTCTGCTTCTTCGCAGCATTCTTCTCGAACCACGGCTTGTTGTCGAACGCGAGCTGCTTCTCGAGCGGACTCGCGCGCTTAGGCTTTCCAACGCGATCGGCTTTCGGCATGGTTGTGCTTGCTGTTGCTGCTTGCTGCTGGTCGTCGTCACTCGCTCGCTCGATTGCTCGCGGCTGTTGGTGCTCCTGCTGCTGTCTGCTCCGGCGTCACGCACGCGAAGAGCAGCTCTCTCACTCGCCACCGCCAACCAAACAACGCCATGCACATCAAGCCATTCCGTAAAAACCACACTTGACGCTCGATGCGAGTGTAAAAAGAAGACTATTTACGAGCTCGTACGAATCGCTTGTTTCGATTGTTTCAATACAAATGCAATAGTCGAAATCGAGCCGCTATTTCAGAGGTTTGCATGGACAATAGAAAGGTTCAACACGCCTTCTAAAAGATCGATCGAAAACCAAGACAGCGAAGCGTCAGTGCTGCGTGCAACGTACGTGAGCGTCGGCTCTGGACGTGCGTGTGTGTGCTGCATCGGACGACTAGGAACGAGTCAGCGCGTGCGTGTGTGTGACAGCAGCAGCAGCACACGACAACGACAAAAGCGACTGCAGCAGCAATAGCAACATAATCTGCAACGATGGACCGCGCAGATGCCGCGTCAGTGAGCGCTGTGAGCGACGACGACTCGGGCAACGGCTACCGCGTACGTCTTGCTGCATGCAACGCATGACACGTACACATGCACTCGATAGCGTGAAACAAGTGTGCTGATGTACATTCACTTGTGAACGATGGCGATATGCAGATGAGCGAGCGCGCACTCACGAGCGTCGAAGACTTGCTCCAAAAGGACGCTGATGACGAGAGTCTCCGTCGGTACAAAGAGACTCTGCTCGGTGCTGCAGCACATGGCGATCGAGGAGGTACGAGCATAATGTGCGCACTCGTAGGAACACACATAGCATTGGCACTCATACACACGCGTATGCTACACACGTATGTCACACATAGACCCGAATGACACGCGGCGAGTGGTCGTCGAGGAGTTCAAAGTCGTGTTTGAGGACGGGAGCGACGACATTGTGTACCACTTGGACACGCTCGCAGGCATTGAGCATATGCGCACGACGCCGTTCATCTTGGCTGAAGGCGCGCGGTACAAGTTCGCTGTGTCGTTCCGCGTGAACCGCGCGATCGTAAGCGGCTTGCGGTTCCGGAACAAAGTGAAGAAGACCATGCTCTCGACGTCCGATGAAGTCGTGTTGGGGTCGTACGCGCCGCGGTCTGCGCCGTACGAGTTTGTGTATCCGCGTCATGACTGGATCGACGCGCCGTCGGGCATGTTCTACCGTGGGAAGTACATGGCGCAGTTTCGCTTCGTGGACGACGACAAGGTCGAGCACATCAAGAACATCTACACGTTTGGTACGTTGCCATCCTACTGTATGTTGGACGATGAGTCCTCTGCAGCTGCTGCTGTTCTTGTTCTCTAGGACATGGAGCTGACACTGTGACTGTGTATCGCTGTGGCTGCTGCAGAGATCAAGCGCGCATAGCGTCCCACGACAGCGACAGACAACCGACTGACCGAGTAGCCACGAGCAGAGATACCGAAAGCTCCAGCTCGAGAATACGGAGAGCGGGTGGATGGATGGATGGATGGATGATGATGGTACTACACTCACTACAGGCTTCCTAGTCACGCACTCACTCGACTGTTGCTGCTGCGCCGCGTGCGATCTCCTGCATCCGGAGCTTCTGCTGCTCGAGCATGAAGAGAACGTCCATCGCGTCGTCATTTGGACCAGTCGCAGGCGTTGGTCGGAGCACGTGGTCAGCATTGCCGCCCAAATGCTTTGGGATCAGCTCGGTCTTCATGTACTTGGACAGATCTTTCACGCAGTCGGTCATGAACGAGACCTTGTGGCGCAGGCGCACTGGCAAGAACGGCCAGAGCATTGGGATGATCCACGAGAGGAACCGCGTCATGGGACCCGCGTGGACCATGCCGACGCGATCTGGATAGTGCGCGACGCACGTGTCCAAGAGTCCGTGCATGAGTCGGAGGTCCATGTGACTCGGTCCGAGCTTTGCCGAGTCGGTCACAACTGTGTACGTCGTCGCACCAGGCGGCATGAGCTCGCGACTCCCGGCTTCGAGCAGGAACACGTGGGCTTTGATCTCCGCCTCGCGGCGCTGCGCCATGTGCTTCCAGTCTTTCAAGCGGCCACGGACCCACAGGATCGGCCGGTTCTCAAAGTCGTAGCCGTACCAGTACATCGATCCGGACGTGAGCTGCCCTTTCACATCGTCCAATGTGATCGCATCGACGCCGTACTGCACGCGCCACTCGAGGCACTTGGCGATCTTTGTCACAGCGTAGCTGAACGCGCGGTCTTTCACCGTGAGGACGCTGTAGAGGTAGTCGTCCGTGTACACGAGCGTCGCGTCCAACGGCATGGCCGCTGCCTGGGCGATCGCAAGGCGGAACGAGTGGATGCGAGCCTCGCGCGCAGTCGCCTCAGCGCTCGGCGCGACTGTCATGACTGCAGGACCTGTCGTTGATCGGACGAGCGCACGGTCGTCAGTAGACTTGGTAGGAGCGTCATTGCTCAGCAGCGCCTTGTGCCCTAGCGTCTGGGACGCAGGTGTCTTTGTCGCCACGGTAGCACCACTGCCGGTCGTGAGCTCTCGTCCTTCGACTGGCGTCGTCACAAACGCCGCAGTGACTGCGCTGTGTGCGCCGCTCTTGCGGATGTTGATGTGCAGCGACGCCGAGCCGTCGCCGAGCGTGAGCCACGCGAGCAACGCAGCGACGACTGCGAGCTTGACTGATCCAGGGAGCGCAGTGCCCCAGCTGTCGATGAGCACGAGCACGCAACAGCCGCAAAAGACGTACAGTAGCACGTCGTAGCGCGCTTTGAGCTGCGCGTACTCGTTCAAGACGCGGCCAAAGTCTTCGCTCGGCGGTGCTGCAGACGTTGGCTCCGCGATAACGAGCGGCTGGCCAGCGACGTACTTGGTCTCTTTGCTCACACTGAACACACTGCTTCTGCGACCACCACGACTGGACTGCGCTGGCGCAATGAGCTGGCGCCGCAGCATCTCGTTCGCAATCGCGACTGCAGTCGAGACATTGTACACGCCGTTGCGGACGCACGTCTGGACGATTGCGAGACCAGAGACAGCGTCGCTCTGGTCAAATGCCTGGAGCACGCGCTCGATCACGGGCGTGAGGAGACACGCGTGCGTGCGGTGGTACGCAAACTGACTACGTGACGTTGGTCCAGCGCCAGGCAACTCAGTCGCTTGGACGAGCTGGTCGAGCTCGTCGCGCGTGACGCGGTAGATGAACTCGCCGCCGTGGAACTGCGTACATGCGCAGCAACAGGGCTCCAAGACGCCAGTCTGGACGAGCTGGTCGCCGATCCACTCGACGTTTGCATCGCTGTCGCCAATGAGCGCTGCGACGTCTGCGCCGCGGACGAGCTTGCCGGCAGCAGCACGGAATGGCGCTGCGCGGACGAGCTCCTGGAGCTTGCTGGCGTCGAGTGCGCCCGTCACACTGGACGCGGAGGAGGACGCAGAGAGCGACGATGCGCTCGATGCAGACGGCAGTGGCCGGAACGCGTCGAGCCGACGTACGTTCTTAAACAGCTCGACCCAGACCTGCTTCTTCCCACGCGAGCGCGTGTCGAGCAAGAACTCTGCGCCAGTGTGGATGTCCTGCAGTCGCACCGAGTGCAAGTGCGCCGACGACACAACAACTGCTTCGCACGTAAAGCGGCCGTCGAGCGCAAACGACTCGCGCGCGTCCTTGCGCACGTACAGCACAACGGCGTCGCGCTCAAGCAGCGCTCTGCGCTCACGCCAGACGTACTGCGCATCGCGCAGCAGCACGTCGCCGATTTCCATTGCGGACCTGTGTCTGGAGGCGTGTGTGTGTTTAACGTGGAGAGATTGGATCTGCGTCTGCTTGGACGTCGGTCGCTGCTGCTGCTCGCTCGAGCTTCTCGTCTTGTGTCACACACACACAGAGAGAGCAAATCGACGGGAGCGCTCGTCCCAATGCGTTCGACCTCAGCTCGCGCTTGACTGAAATGCTTGCCCATCCAGTTTTGTCGAAACCAAAGTGCACAGGACCCGCTTAATACTGAACAAAGAACCAGTCGACGAACCGTGTTTGGTTGCTATTGACGACAACTAGTGTACATTTTAACACGAAGGCTGTTTATCATTTTGTTCGCGTTTACAGTATCGTGCTCAACTTCGCGCCGCTTCGTGTCCCGACGACTGCAGATCTCAAGGCGTCATCGTCCACCTCCAGGCAATTGATCTGCTGCTGCTGCCTGGAGCGCTAGCGTCGCGCCATCTGCCAGTGCTACGTACGACAGCTGCATGCGGTGTTTGACGCACTCGTGAGAACGAGAGATGGAGTCGCTGACAGAAGCGCAACGAGCGCTCTTTGTCGCCGGCGGACACTTGGACGACTACGACGTGCTCAAGCCGATTGGCAAAGGCAAGTTCTCGGTCGTGTACACGGCAGTGCGCAAGCGCGATGGACAGCTCGTTGCGCTCAAGAAGATCGCGATCTTTGACATGATGGACGCGAAAGCGCGCGAGAAGACGCTCAAAGAGGTGCGCTGCTACTCTTCCTGCTGCTGCCTGCGCTTCTCGTCCATGCGACGAGCTCACGACTTCAAGGCACCTTGAGCTCACGCGCCAGCACATGTCCGCAGGTCCGCTTGGTGCAGTCTGTGCGTCATCCAAACATCATCGAGTACCTCGACGCGTTCATAGCGAACAACGAGCTCCACATCG
Source organism: Globisporangium takayamanum (assembly GCA_023333735.1). NCBI lineage: Eukaryota > Oomycota > Peronosporomycetes > Pythiales > Pythiaceae > Globisporangium > Globisporangium takayamanum. The sequence continues at coordinate 21,436 of JAASFL010000147.1, forward strand.
TGTTCGAATGGGCCGAAGCCGGCGACCTGAAGCGCCAGATCCGCAAAGCGAACGAGAAGGGCGTGCGCTTTGACGAGCGCACGATCTGGCGCTACTTCTCGCAGCTCTGCGCTGCGATCTTGCACATGCACCGCGCGCGCATCATGCATCGCGACTTGAAACCCGCCAACATCTTCCTCACGTTCCAGGGCGTCGTCAAAGTCGGCGACCTCGGGCTCGGACGCCACTTGAGCGAGAACACTTTGGAAGCGCACTCGAAAGTCGGGACGCCATTGTACATGTCACCGGAAGTGTTGCGCGGCGAAGGCTACGACTGGAAGAGCGACGTGTGGTCGCTCGGGTGCATCCTCTACGAGCTCGCGATGCTCCGGTCGCCGTTCAAGTCCGAGGGACTGAACCTCTACGGCCTCTTCCAGAAGATCAACAAGGGCGCCTTTGAGCCGATCTCGCCAGTCTACAGCGACCACTTGCGGCGCTTGGCGACGCAGATGATCTCGCTCACGGCATCGGAGCGCCCGAGCATGGAGGATGTCTGGCGCATGTGCCAGACTCGACCGAGTAGCGCAGTGCTCACTGAGAAGCGCGAGCGAATACAAGCGCAAGCCGTGGCGTCTGTGAAGCAAGCGGCGTCAAGAGCGCAAGACGGCGACGCACCTGAGCGCAGTGCGACGACGACAACGACAGCAGGCGTGTCTGTCGTGTGCCGGAAGAAACTAGCACGAGCAGCCGACAAAGCAGCAGCAGCACCAGAGCAAGCGCGCCGGCCAGTGTCAGCGTCCTCTGCTGCATCAGGATCCCAACAGCAGCTGCAGAACCAAGACGGACGCGACGACCGCTCGAGTCGTCCACACTCGTCGCAGCAGAGCTCGAGCCACGCACGCCCGCAGTCGTCGTCCTCTGCGTCCTCGTCGTCCGCAACGACACTCGAAGACACAAAGCGACAGCACACAGAAGCGCGCATGGAGCTCGTCTTTGAACGCCTCAAGCTCTTGGAGTACGACCGCGTCTTGCGCAAGCGCGTGTCGAGCAAGCACTTCTTGAGCGACGGCCGCTCGCTGACTCAGGTGCGCCCGTCCACGCGCTTTGCCGATCTCTGTGCCTTGGTGACGTGGTTGCTGAAGCTGCTCCGTGTCGGTGTCGCGCCAGAGCTTGATCCCGAGCGCTCGCCCGTCACGATCGCACAGATTCTACTCCTTGGCGCTGAGCGCGCTGGCGTTGGTGCGAGCGTCGCGCACTTGAGTGCACCAGCGCTCGCTAGCGGCAGTGGCGACGACGTCTGCGTGCTGCTCGACGCGCTCTGTATCAAAGCGCTTGAGGCTCAGAAGCGAAGCGGCGGCGATGGCGCCTTCAAGCGGCAAGTGTACGTGACGGAGCCAGTCGACGAGATGGAAGCGAACGACGAGCTCGAGATCGGTCCAGACGACGAGATCAGCGACAGTGTGGTCGTAAAGCGAGGAGGAGGAGGTCCTGGCACTGGCGATGGCGCAGACTGGGGCGACTCGACAGCGTCCGCACTCGACAACAACAGTGATCTGTTTGCCAACTGGCTCGTTGTCAAAGACGAGTCTCTTGGACGTGGCGACGACACTATGAGTCCATCGCAGCAGCAGTGTGCGATGATCCACGCACGCGTCGACCCAGCAGCGTGGCGCCGCGAGCTTGTGCGACTTGCGCCAGTGCTGCGCGACCGCGTTGCTGCGAATCTCCAGACACGAGCGCAGGACGCACCGTGGCGCACACGTCTTGAGCGACTCGAGCGCAACGTCAGCGTGATTGTCGCGACTGCACCAGACGTACGGCAGGCAATAGCTTCCGACCAGCAGGCGAACAAGCGAGTGTCACGTCACTACGTTACTCTACTACCTGTACGCTCACGCTGTCTGTCTGTCTGACTTGGTGACCGCTCGTAGACGCGACATCGCGAGACGCAGCGCCTCGCCGTCGCTGAGATGCGTCTGAACGAGCAGCTCGTTCATGTCCGGCGTCAGTACCACGACGCAGCAACAGCACTTGATACCTGTCGAGAGCATGCGCAGTTGCGCCACGAGCGCGTCCAGAGCGCGAGTCGAGCGTTCGTAGAGCTCCAGACTGTGCTCCGAGCAACGACAGACGCGTTGGAGGCTACGAGTGCGCGTGTGACCGACAACAGTGCGCTCGGTGCGCTCAAGCGGCAGCTTCGACAGCTCGAGACTGAGAACCAGGAGCTCGCAATGCAAGTCGAAGTGCTGCGGTGCTACGTCTCGCAGAAGCAGCAGGCTCAGACGCAGCAGAGGCACGTAGTAGGACAAGCACTCAGACCATCGTGACGCGACACGTCACGACACACAACGACGAATCGGTTTTTACAGGACACTCGATTGGTACTTCATTACGACTACTACTTCTTCTGGTGGCTCTTGAGGAACTGTGCGACGTGGACGTCGCCGAGTGCATCTGCGACTGAGTACGCAGTCTCGTGCTCCATGTCTTCGACGCTCGGATCGACGCCATGTGCGACCAAGAGCTGCGCGATCTCGACGTTCGAGCACCCAAAGAGACACGTCTGGCCACTCGCGTTCAGTGCATTCACTTCGACGCGCTCGCTCGCGAGCAAGAGCTCGACGACGTCGTGCATGTCAAACATCACAGCGACGTGCAGTGCGCGATCGCCGCTCGACGGCAGCGCAAAGTTCACGTCGACACCGAGCGCAATCATCTCTTCGACCACGCTCAAGTGTCCAAAGCGACACGCTTGGAACAGTGCGCAGTCTTCGACAACACTGTCGTCGTCGTCATTGTCGTCGTCGCCAAAGCTGGGCTTGTCGGTCTTGACAAGCTTCGTTGCTGACGCCGCCGCGCCGTTCTTGAGCAGCACCATCGCTTCGTTCGTGTGCTCCGACTCGACTGCGAGGTACAGTGGGTTCGTTGCGTCCTGCGTTGTGCCAACGTAGTTCACGTCGACGCCTTTGCACACGAGCACGTCCACGAGCTCGCGCAGTCCAGTGTTTGCTGCTTGCATGAGCAGCGTCCAGCCGTTGCGGTCGATCACACTGTCGGGCGTTGCGATCTCGAGCGCATCGAGCAGCGCGATCGCAATGTGTCCAAAGCCTTCAAGGAGCATCTCGGCTTCGGCTTCCATGTCTTCGAGGTCTTTCTCGACGCTCGCTTCGTCAGCGTCATCGTCGTCTTCAGCTTCGAGCACGTGCACGAACGCTTCGTACTCTTGCTGCCACGTGTGGAACCAGTCCATAAGGTACACGAGCGGCGACTTGTGTGCAGTCGCAGCGAGGAGCTTGTACTCGTTCAGCGTTGCAGTGAACGCCGCGGCGTCGCCGTGGAGCACGCTCTTGCGCACAGCGTCGAGCTGCGCAGTCTCGGCATCGAGGTGGTCGTTGTCGGCAGCGCCAAGCGCAAGCGTTGCGATGTTGAGCTCGTCCGCCATTGTGCTGTTGGTAGATAGATAGACGGATGGACGTGTGCGTGTGCGTGCGGGAGCAGGAGGGAGCTAGCAGGCGGGCAGCGAGACCACGAGTGCTCGAGCTGCTCGTCGTGCTCTCCACTCTTTCTTTCGGACCCATCTGCTCAGCTTCGTACTTAGTGACGTGGTGGCAGTTGGATCTCTCGTAAGTACGAATCAAAGCGTACAGTGTGCGAAATAGCTATACACAAATACTTGCTCGCGCCGCTTGCTCTTGACTTCATGCACTGCATGCCATGAGCTCTGCTGCTGCTGCTGCTGCGTCTGCACTTGCGCCGTCTCCACCACGCGTCTCGTCGTCACCAGCGCTCTCGCCGACTCTCGCGAGCAATATCAGCTCAGTTGCTGCTGCTGCGTGGGATGATCCGAGATCGATCGCACTCTCGCCAGCGTCGGCAGCAATCGCGCTCGGTGCAAAAGCAGCAGCAGCTGTCGCATCGTCACCGAGCGACCGTACTGTCATCGGCTCGTTGCGAATACGCGTCGTGCAAGTGACCGACTTGCCAGTGCTCGCAGCAGTAGATGCAAGTGCATCGTCATCGTCATTGAGCGCGTCGTGGCTGCGGTACTCGGGTCGACGGCAGAGCCACGGCGCCAAGTCCAAAGCCGATGGAGCAGCAGCGAATGGCATGATCTGCATGCTGCTCACGTGCACTGGGCGCTCCGTTGTGCTCGCAACGACAACAGCTCCGAGCGCACCGACGATCGTCTGGAACGAGGTGTTGTGCTGTGCTTCAGTGGCAATGAGCGCATGCTCATACCGAGAGATGCACTGACTGACCGTCGTTGAGTGCTCCAACTGCTTGGTCCGTCTTGATCTAGGAGTTCTACGTCGACGACGTGAGCACAAGCGACGAGTTCAAGTTCTTCTGCGTCGATCGAACGAAGAACGAGCCGTATGCAAAGCTCCCACTGCGCGACGACATCGCAGCGTGTCCTGGCTTCATTGGCAGAGGTGCGGCGACGTCCGTGCCGTAGTGGCTGGCTGTCTGTCTGTCCGTGTATCTACTGCTGTGCTGATCTACCTACACACGTCATACACACTATACGCAGTCTCAGTGCCGCTCTCGCGCCTGCCAGAAGGCGAAGAGATCGAGCAGTGGTACCCACTCGTGCCGAAAGAGACGTACTTGTCACTCCGCACGGCGCTCCGGATAGCGCTGTGCTTCACACCAAGTGGCGAGACGCCGCGTGTGCGCGTCGACTCGACTGCACAGCTCCGAGTGCCACGGCAGCGCCCTGGATTCCTGGCTGGAGACGCAGTAGCGACGGAGCGCTCGCTCGCGTCGCCAGCGACTGCGCCGACCAAGTTGCGGATCCAGATCCCAGCATCGCCACTGCAATCGCCAGTGAGCATCAGTCTCAAGACTGGCGTCGTGGACTACGTGATCGTCGTTGGCGCTGCACGCGACGACGACGACGTGCGCAGTAGCAGCTGTAGCAGTCGCGACAGCAGCAGCGCTGCGCCACCCAGTACGACTCATGACAACGCGCTGCTCTTTCGGTTCCCAGCGACTGACCGGCCGCACTTCCCACTCCCGACCAAGATCGAGTGGTTCTGCTTCCCAGGCGGCCCGGACGTCGTTGTCCAAGCACGTCGGCCACGGAGCAAGCTCTTCTCATTCGTGCTCGTCGGTGGCGACGACGGACTCTCGCGCACGTACGCAGTCTGCCTCACAGTGTATCACCATGCGCCAAAGCGAGACGACCCGGGCGGTCCAGCGGACCAGCGTCCTCGTACAAATGGCAGTGCAGAAGCGACAGATGTGCACACGTGGCACGCAACGTGCGTCGCGTTCCTCACGCGCGTTCCACTCATTGACGACCTCTCGACGTGTTTGCTCGCAGTCGCACACGCGTGGCTCGCGTCTCGAGTAGCAGACGGCAACGAGGACGATAGCGACAATGCCAGTGCTGCTACTCGTCGTCGTCTTCACTGTCCAGAAGCGCTGCTCGTCGACGTGTGCCACCGCGTCGTGATCCCAATCCGCGGCGTCTTTGGCGTGCGCTTCACAGTCGCAAAGACGCCTATCACACTCGTCTTGCCAACGACAGTCTCCATCTACAGCACCAGCAGTAGTGGCAGCCGCAGTAGTCTCATCAGTCGTCCAACGAGCATGAAGCGTCTGTCGTTCACTGGCAAGCTCTCGCCAACAAAGCTCTCGCCGTCGACGACGACGTTCACGAGCATCCAGCACGGCTTCGAGCCGCTCGTGTACTCGCTCGCGCCGCTCTTTGCGCTGTTTGAGATAAAGACGGTCGTCCACCTCGTCGCGCTCGTGCTCTGCGAGTACCGCATCCTCTTGCACTCGACGCAGTTTGCGCTCCTCTCGCCCATTGCCGAAGCGCTCTGTGCACTCATCTATCCATTCCGGTGGCAACATCCCTACGTCCCGATCCTCCCGCGCGTCCTCGCCGAGTACCTCCAAGCACCGCTGCCGTACGTCCTCGGCGTCCACACGAGCTGGCTGCGTGAGCTCCTCGAGAGCGGTCGTCCTGAGCACCTCGTGATCGTCGACATTGACCGCGGGACGCTCGAGCTCCAGGACACGACCGGTCCGATGCTCCCGAGTCGCCTCACGAAAGGACTGCACCAGCGTCTCAAGCGCATTCTCCACCCGGATGCGTTTGCCGCGAGCGACGGCGTCGACAACGATAGTGGCGAAGTGGACATAGAGAGCGATCGCAGCAGACGTCGTCTAGAGCGTTGGCCGTCGCCGGCGATCCACTGGAGCGCAAGCGTCGAGCAGCAAGTGCGCGTCGAGTTCGTGTGTTACCTCGCGGCGATGGTCATGGGCTACCACGACTGCCTCTTCTTCGTGAACCAGAAGCTCCCAGTCTTCAACAAGCGCCGGTACCTCTCGACGTGTGCGAGCGACAGCGAAGTGATTCCGTTCGTGACGAAGCTTTTCTGTACGCAGGCGTTCCAGGGCTTCCTCGAGACGCACAGCTCCGCAGATCTCAGTGTCTTTCACTCGGTCTACTTGACGCTCACGCGGAGCAAAGACATGACGTGGCCACTTGCGATGCCGCGGCTGTCGATTGCGAGTCAAGCGCCAGCAGTCGGCGGGGCAACACAGTCAAGTGGAAGCTGCGAGCAGGTTGGAGTCGGGACGCCAGTGTTCACCATGCCAGACGCACGCGCCAGTGGCGACTGCACTGCTGCCCCAAACTCGCAAGATGCCATGGCACATGACGATAGCGCACCGACAGTGTCGCCACTCGCAAGCGATGGCAGTAGCAGTTTTAGTGATGCGTCGAGCCTTGGCGCTGCGATCGAAGCACTGCTCGATCGACTACGTCCAGACGAGACCGACCCGTTTGCACTCGATGCGACGGTGTTAGAGACGCAGCGCAGCAGTGCATTCGAGAGCGGCGACTGCTGCTGCGACTACAAGGAAGTGGCGCAGGGCATTGGCGTCGATGCACGCGTGTTTGAGGACCACGCCGAGGTCTTTCGCGACCCGCATGACGTGAATCAGCGCCATGGACTGCGCCACATTGCATCATCGTCGTCAAATGCGGCGCTTGGTACGGGCGGCGCGACAGTGCGGACGCTGTCGAGCGACGACGAGCGCACGGAGCAGGTGCTGCACAAGTGCCTCACGTCGGTCTTTGCGTCGGACGACATGATCACAGCAGAGGACATTCGGGTACGTCTGTGCTTGTGCTTTGGCCGCTTGGCGCTACTGCTGGCGCGTCGAGCTCACTGCCGTTGTGGCTGCTGTCTGATCGGACGGATGCCTCTGTCGTCTAGCTCTGTGAGCTGCGGTTCAAGCAGCAGTACGCCCGGGACTTGTTCGTGCTCATTCTCATGCAGCCGAGTCACCAGTACGTCGAGATGAACAGCGCAAGCAGTGCTGCGACTGCCACAACAGCAGCAGCGACTGGCGCGTCGACGTGGTACAACCCAAAAGGCTCGGGCAACTGCATCGGCGCGTCGGGCTTCCAGATCCTCGCGCGCCTCGCATCGACGCTCATGGACCAGTGCGCCGTGCACGAGGACTTTACGAACACCCGTGGGATGCTCCAAGTCGCGTTCCAGTACTACCACTTTGTCGAAGACAAGCACAGCGGCATTGGCTTTGGTGCGTTGTCTTGATGCGTGATCGACTGGACTGGGATGGACTAGGACGCTCACTGACCCACACTGTCTGTCCTCTGTGTCTGTAGCTAAGAAAGAGTACCTCGTGACGCCACTGCGCCTGCGTCCAATCTGCCGGTCGCTCGACATGTGGCAGCACGCATGCACGCGCGAGCTCGAGACGGCTGTCCAAGCCGACCCGACTGCAGCAGACGAGAGCAGTGCGAGTGCTGTTGCAGACGAGCTCTTCTTCTCGGTCATCGGGAGTCTCGTGTACGACATGCTCACAGTCGACGTGCCCGTTCCAAAGGTCCACGCGTTCGTCTCGGTCATGTGCTCGACGTACCAAAAGGGCCGCGAGCTCCTCGATACGCTCAAGCAGCTCGTTGAGAACGTCTTTCGCGCACTTGAGATGTCGAACGACGCCGTGAAGCTCCCGCAGACTGCAATTGGCCGCGCTGTTCCTTCGCCACCACCACCGCCACTATCAGCATCGTCCTCAACGTCCTCGGCTGTCGATACAACTGGCGCAGGCACCGTCGCGTCGTCGCGTCCGTACGACTTGGACACGGTCATTCGACGCAAGATGTCGACCAACGACGTGCCACTGCCGCCTCGGTCCCCAGTCTCTCGGTCGCTTCCACCACCAGCAGGAACAGGACACACTAGCAGCGTCGACAGCTCAGTCAGCACCTCTGCTGCAGCAACATCGTCGCGACGACGAGCTGCGAGCGCGTCGCTCCCATCGACACTCGTCTCAAACTTGAACGCGCCGGTCTTGAGTCTAGCGATCCACCAAGGACGCGTCGCGTGTGGTCTCGCAGACGCGAGCATCACAGTCGTCGAGATTGCGAACCTGGGCAAGCGCGTGAAGCTCGAGGGACACACGGACGCAGTCGTCGCCGTGCAGCTGCGCGGCAGTACGCTCATCTCTGGCTCGCGCGACCATACGCTGCGCGTGTGGGACCTCCGCGCGACGCCGAAGCGCCGTCAACTGCTCTCGTTCTTCTCGTCGGCTGTCAGTAGTCAGCGCCAGTCGCTGACCGACTCGCCAACTGAAGTCGACGGCGCGTGCGTGTCGAAGAAGAGTCTCATCTGGCGCGGCCACACTGGCGCAGTCACGTGCTTGGAGATGGGGCGACAGCTCTCGACCGATCGGTCGCTCATTGGATCTGGGTCTGAAGACGGCACGGTTAGGCTCTGGGACACAACGCGCGAGCACAGTGTCGCGGTGCTTGGGAGCGGCAAAGCCGGCGGTGTGCGCTGTCTCCGGTTCCTCGTGCTCTACGACTACCTCGTGAGCGGCTGTCGCGACCATGCGCTCAAAGTGTGGGACCTCACCGAGTCGAAGCTGCGCACGCACATCCAAGCGCACCGCGGCGCGATCCTCGATATCCAGATCACCGGCGACCGGCTCGTGACGGCGTCGAACGACCGCGTTGTGAAAGTCTGGGACGCCCACTTTCGCAGCGGCCAGAACTACGTCCACGCACTGCGCGGCCATGGCGGACCCGTGCAGTGCGTCAGTCTCGGTGGTCCAGCTGACCCAAACATCTGCACGGGGTCCTCTGACGGCGTTGTGCGCGTCTGGGATCTCCGGTACGTCGAGCGAGGACCGCGCTTGGCGCTCGCTGGACATGTCGGACAAGTCACGTGTCTCCAGCGCGACTTCACAAAGCTCGTGTCGGGGAGCGAAGACGGCAGTCTCCGCGTCTGGGACATGCATTCGGGCGTGTGCCTCAAAGACGTGAAAGCGCATCTGTCCGGTGTTACAAGCGTCGCATTGCGGGACTCGCTCGTGTACTCGAGCTCGTGGGACGGCTCGGTGCGGCTCTGGGACATTGATGGCACGAATGGCTCGCAGCAGCGAGTGTGAGCAGTGTAGGGAGTAGAGAGAGAGGAACTAAAGGCAGGAGTAACCAAGAGTACACGTGGTTGTCCTGACATGGTTCGTTGCTCTCTAGTACTGTCACTAGAGTGTGGAGCTGCTCGCAAAGCAGCCATCGTCACATCACACTCACTCGGTTCTTCTCTCGCCACACGAGCTCGTGCTCGAGTGGGTAGTAGTGCGGCTTGCTGTCTTTGACCTCCGTACATGTGAGCCACGAGAGCGAGTCCATCAGACTGTGACTGCTACTCGTAGATCTGTCGGTCGCCGCCTTTGACTACTGAATGCTGTCGCACAGTGGCGTGCTCCAGGCGTTCAAGAAGAACGCACTTGTCTGTGCATCCTGCGCTGCTGCTTCGAGCCACGACGCTGGTACATCAGCGATGTCAGTCAGATCGATCGACATGCCACTCGACATGAAGATCGGGCCGGGGTGTTGCGGCAAGGCTGTCAGTGGGTTCCCAGGTACGAGGAACATCGTGTACGAGTGGTTGAGAAAGATGTCGCCTGGGATCGCTGCGATGGCGTTCGATGCGAGCGAGAGCACAGACATCGTGGCAGCAGCGCTGCGAAGCGCACGTGGGAACTCGGTGATGCCGGGACTGAGCTCGAGAACGAAGAAGCTCGGTGTCCACGTGTCAAACAAGTCGAGTGGGAGTGCAGTGAGGTTCGTGCCGCAGATCTCAATGTCGATCAGGTGCGGTGGGAACTGCGGTGGCAAGAGTCCGTCGGGGATCGCGGTCAGGTTTGTGAGCGTAGCGTACAGGATCTTGAGCTTTGGGTGATCGTGTGCTGTCAGCGCTGCGTCGACATCCCACTCGGCGATGCTGTAGTTGTGGATCTTGAGCATGCTGAGCTTTGGAAACGTCTTCAGGCGCGGCGGCATCGCCAGTGCGATGCAGTGCGAGAAGATCAAGCCTTCGACTCTGGCTGGATCAATCTGACTCAGCACAGCGTCAAGCTCGCTCTTCGTGCCAACGATACGTCTCTGCGAGCAACTCACTTCAAAGACGGCGCACGAGTACTGCGTCAAGCCGAGCGGGACGGTCTCGAGGAGACAGCTCGGGTCGTGTGAGTCCGATGCCAGTCGCCACGATATGCAGGATGAGCACTCCAAGTCCCCAGAGCACCATGAAGCGGATGAGAAACCGCTTCTTGTAGAGCACAGACATGTTCTTTGCAGCTCGGACAGTCTCGGGCGCGATCTTCACGCGACTGTTTGTTGTCGCTGTGCTCACTTCGTGCGCTTTGTGCTGC